>RXPK01003014.1:0-71687 GCA_004143645.1 Protaetia brevitarsis | reverse complement strand
CTAATCAAACAAATTGTACCCACATTTATGTAAATATAAATAAACATACTCGCATACTTTAAAATAACCTCAAAATTAGTTGTAATTCTAATGCTGCGTAGAGTGACAAACGTACTCTAACACCTAAATTTGAAATTTAATGGAAAAATATTGCACCAGCAGATGGCGCTATCCATAAATCGCGAGACTGCTTACAGAGCGCCCTAGTATACGGTGTGTCAATTCGCAATGGAAATTTCTAGCGTGAATGATTGAAACCTTCAGGAGATTACTTCTCGAATCCGCACAGCAAGTATAAATATCCGCACGCTAGTGGACAGGAGTCTATATCGGAGAGCGCATAGTGAAAAGTCGAAGTGAGCGAAGCGAGCCGTGGAAATGAATCTCAGTGAATCATATAAAATAATAAATATAATTAGACTTTAAGTGTCGAAATAAATACTTTTTATTAAATATATCGCAGTGGTAATTATTTAAACCCCGAAGTTACAGTGCATATATTAAGAGGGTGCCCATTGTTATTTACTTAGAAAAATTGTATTTTTTATATTGCTTTTTCTCAGTTGTTAATTAAGATATTGTCATTTTTTTTTTTTAATACGTACATAAGCGCATCAGGTTTAATTAAGACTGAAGTTATTTTTTGACGTTCTTCTCCTCTTCGTCAAGAGATTTTTTTAAATTCTCATCTATAAATTATCTTTTGATATTAAATAACAAGTACGGAAAACTTGAATCGATTTGATCGAGCGGTTTCCAAAAAAAAAGGGAACATAAAGAATACAATTTTTGCTAGTAAATAACAATGAGCACCGACCCTCTTAAACAAAGATGAATATATATTCATCGTAAACACAGAAATAAAAACCGGTGGAATCGATGGACACTGCTTAAATTCATCAATTTAAACTACAAACCATTTGACGTTTTGTCTCCAAAAAATGACTTCGCAGTGTTGCTTTATTTTAGCATCAGATGCATCAGCTGTCTTCTTTCACTTACATCAATTATAAAGAGCGTGTGTCAAGAGAGGGAAGTACAATCTCGAGTTAAAATGGCCACTATTGATTATTGGCTGTCATTTGCATCTTAAACCTGATTAGACTTTAGAAACTCTGATTAGACCATCGATGGACATAAAAGTTTGCCCTATCCATATGGTTATAATTATAATGACACCAATCAACAAATGTCGATTGTGCAACTTGACAGAAACAGAGGATAATTTAGCACAAACAAAAACAATACGTATCTATGTTTCGCTTGTTTTCGGTTGAATTTTTCGACATATACCGCAATAGATATCCTTATAAAACCAACTCGGTTCATTTGACTAGCAATGTAATCACATCAAATGCTGCACCAAGTACATTTAACAGATTCATTAGATTATTGGCGCTAGCTGTTCCCTTATTAAGTCAGGCCAGAATGTTTTGTTTAATGCTGTGTGCCATTTCTGCACTATTTATCGCTACTGTGTCATTGTTTTTGCAACGTTGCCAAGTTGAGTAGCCTGTTGGAATTCTTTGGTAATTCCGAATATTACCACTCCAGGCAGCACTTCGGGTTTATTTGTGTCGTTTATTAGATTTTAATGTAACCTTTTACCTCCATTAGCTTCCGAGTAAATACATGGAAAAAATAGATGGATGCACTGTATTTTTAGTATACATAATACATTTTGGAACTTAACAAAACATCGTATTTATCATCATTATCTACAGTTTTGACATTATTTGGTTGAAAATCAATCACGATTTTTTGTAGTACGACGAAAACAAAAATAAACATGTTATAGTTTGGCATAACACAATCGTTAATGTGGTCTAATTTGTGGAAAATACCATGATAAAATCAAATATTACAAAACTGCATGGCTATCTCAAAACATAAATAAATATATAGTAGATATAAGTACATTTGTACTAATTTCAAATTGATATCATCCTAAGGTCACGTATTAATTTTAATTCTAAATACGTCTTATCCACTCCATAATATCAAGGGAGGCGCACAGCCAACAGCAACTGCATTGAAGACGCGCCACTGGCGCTAAAGAACGCCTGCTTACATCACTAACTATATTGATTGTTAATGTTCGACGTGCGAGGTCAAAATTTATCTTGATATGTGTATATTTTTCTCTCTAATTATCGTGTTTTATATTTACAATAATTACTATTATTATTCTATCAATAATAAGACGAATGGCGCAAACTAGTGTAATCAGATATAATGAAGATCCAAAAAACTTTGTGTTTATAAATTTTCGTTTTCATTATGGCTAGGAAAATTTGTAGACTTATTGTTAAAAAATGTACATACGTAAGAATATTCAGTATTTACTTAAAATGCCCTCACTAAAATTAGGACACACAAGTGATATATTGTCAGGAGATTTCCTATCTCTTTAATAACTAAACTACGCATAGGTTCAAAAAACGTTGTGAATGCAATTTATTCCTATTTCAATCTCTCATCGTCAATCCTAGTGTGTGAAGTATGGGCAACTTTCAGCTTTCAAATGGACTTCTATTTTTTATTGTAGATTTGGATTCTCGAGCAAAACAAATGAATAAATTCCATAAATCATTTCATCTGCTTTCTGCGTTGTGTCCATTATTTTTTGGCAAACTTAGGCAACGAAAGTCTACATTTAAATTAAGGGAAGGTAGAATTTATTACAAAGAATACGCAAAAGACATTAAATACTTCAGGGTTATTTTAGACGCTAAATTAAAAATTGAAATTGCACATTTTCAATAAGTTATCGCAAAAGATAGGAAAATGAATAATAAAATTAAAGCATCCGCTAAAGCGCCGTAGGACTTAAATGGTAACGCGGGGGGTACTATTTACAGGGGCGCTATAGAACCAAAAAAAATAATTTAGTCCCAAAGATTGTTAACGGTTAGGGCTGAGAACGCGTATTCATCTACTTCGGCCGACGCGGCGTGCGTTATTTCGGGTATACCAGTAGATTGACGTTTGTGGGAAATTAAAGTTCGTATAGGACGCGAATAAAACACGGTTTGAGGGTTTAATTACAGTGACGGGAATCAGATTAGAACTGGGCGATTTAGAAAAGGAGTAGATAAGGGGCCGAATTTATCCTGCTAAATTAAAAAGTATTATTTATAACATTTAAAGCACAGAGGTTCAGATGGCTAGGACATGTAAGCAGGATGGCAGAACACAGGCATTCCAGAAGAGTACTGAAAGAAGGAGAAGGGGAAAAAAGAAAAGGGGAAGACCAAAGAAGAAATAGTTAGGTGCAGTGACAGCAGACTTAAGAACTGTGGGGATATTGGACTAGAAAAGTGCGACGCAGAACAGAAGTCAATGGAGGAAGATTGTGCGGAAAATCGAGGGAACATAGTAACATAATAATCTAAGTCATGGGCCTTAAGGCCTGTAGAACAAATTTAGACTAGGTTTAGAAATTTTTACGCATAAGTCAAAAGGCGGTTTCACTATTTATAATAGGGGTAATGAAATACAAAAAATATGTATTTAACAAATTTGGCAAGGAATATCGCCCGGACTTCATTAGAGTATAAATTATATCGATATTGCGGTCTATTTAATAAAACATTTTTTATGACATTAATATTTCGTCATTTATCAATGACTTCTTCAGGAGGTAATAATTTGAATATAATGTAATTTAAAATTATTGTAATTTAGAAATGTTATATAGTCAACAACAAAAAATTAACAAAAATTGTTATATCCTATATTTTTTTTTATTATATATATTATCTTAAAGAAGCCTTATTCCGTGAATTATTTATTATATTTATTTAGAATTGAAAAGATAAATAATCCAATTTTGGAAATTTTGAGAACATTTTAATTGTTATGGAATCCATATAGCACTTAAAATAGCTAACCTTCTATAGTATTTTTAGGTATAGCACGGGAATTAGGATTTACTTTTTAACCTCTTTCAGTGGTGGAATCAATTACCTACAGCGAAAGTTAACCCTGTTATTATAACTAATTCAAATCAAATTGTTGAAGTCGCACACTCCTAAGCCAATAGAAGCTCTTATACTGCCAAGAAAAAGAAATGTGACCCAAGCAACTTCTATGCAACAATGTTTGCAAGATATTGCAAACACCATTACAGAAAACGTAAAAGACAAAACAGGAAGGGATTTATAAAAAAAAGGACATGTACTTGATCAGGAACTTATAACGACAAAAAAAAGTAATAAAACTCCCAGTGCCATTTCCTCTAGCAGATGCTTTCGTATGTCTTCATCTGATAATTATTATCATTAGGCATACACGAGTCAGATAGATATGATAGGAAGAAGTTGAAAGGTGTAGTGTAGGAGCAGTATTTACATTGTATAAACATCTTAAAAAAAGTGGTTTCCTATTTTTCTGATTCTAATATTAATAAAAAAAAAACCTACCACGGAACAAGCTGATTCTAATAGAATGCTATATTATTTTTTAATCTCTGCATACAAGAATCTGTGTGTCATAAAGAAAATCGAGGATCATTTTCGGCATATACACGCCTTTCACATTATTATTTCCCTTGTTGATAGTTTTCTTAGTGGTTTGCTATACTAAAGTGCTAAAAATACAAATTTATACAGTGTGTTCACGGGAACATTCTACAATAGCTAACTTTTTTTATTTTTAGAGATACAGAGTCGGTTAAATGGAGAAAGTTCGTGTACTTTTCCATCTACATTTCGTGCTATGGCATAAAAAACAAAAGAGCGCTTGGTTACTAAGATACGACTATAGCATGTATTTTTTTAAATAGGACGCCCGATATATTTTCGCATTGTTGAGTTTATCTAATCATTGGCTATAACAAGGTATAAAATGACTTTTCTGTAAAATCACAATTACGAGAGTTATAAAGAAAATAATGCTTAGTTCATTTGAGGTGTTCACAAAACATTCTATAATAGCTAACTTTTTTATTATTAGAGATACAGAGTCGGTTAAATGCAGAAAATTCGGGTACTTTTCCACCTGCATTTCGTGCTATGGCATAAAAAACAAAAGAGCGCTTGGTTGCTAAGATACGACTAAAGCATGTATTTTTTTAAATGGGACACCCGGTATATTTTTACACTTTTGAGTTTCTCTAATCATTGGCTATAACAAAGTATAAAACGACTTTTCTATAAAATCACGATTACGAGAGTTATAAAAGGAAAATCATGCTCAGTTCATTCGAGGTGTTCACCAAACATTCTACAATGGCCAACTTCTTCGTTTTTTGAAGTTACAAACTATCACATGAAGGTGTAGATAGACACTCTTGTATTAATCGTGTTTTAAGTGTTGCCACTTGGATGTAATCTTTCACATAAATAACGGAAACAGTATTTACTATACTAATTACAACAAATGGGAACTAGATATTAAACAAAAACTAATTGTATATTTAAGTAAAAAGACAACGATAAAATGTTTTAAATTTTTACTTCAAAATAACTGCCATTATTTTCCCTACACAGATTTACCCTTCCCACCGGATTACTGTGTACCTTTTGCACTGTTTGTTCATTAAAATCACGAATACACTGTGTAATTTTGATTTTTAAATTTTCCAAATCAACGGATGGTATCATACACCGTGTTTTTAATAGCTCCCCATAAAAAGAAATCCAAGAGATTTAAGTCGAGTGACCTAGCCGGCAATAATATCGGGCCTCGATTTCCGATCCAATCATCAAAATGCTGTTTTAAGCGGCTAAGGCTATTTATTCAATAAGCGTGTTTCCCATTTAAAAAAAATACATGCTAAAGTCGTATCTTAGTAACCAAGCGCTCTTTTGTTTTTATGCCAGAGCACGAAATGCAAATGGAAAAGTACACGAACTTTCTCCATTTAACCGACTCTGTATCTCTAACAATAAAAAAGTTAGCTATTGTAGAATGTTCCCGTAAACACACTGTATAAATACCTTATCGTGTAACTTTCAATGATTAAAAAAAAACATCTCTAGTGGGGTCCAACTATACATACAATCTAAAAGGTTTCCATAGCCGTTGCAATAAATCTCGATAGATATAAGTATCATTAAATATATGATTATCTGCATACCTTTCACTGATTAAATTCTTAATAAATAAAAAAATAAGTGGCTGCAAGCTTAAGTGGAAAAATTAGTCGATTAATATCCTATTTGTTTATTATGTTTATGTCCCACATTTAACCTGTGCATGTATGCATACTAACTAATTAAAAACCCACACATCCATAATAAATAGAGTGCTGTCCGGAGAAAACTTTCGAAGTCTTACTAAAAATTCTCGGCGTTTAATGTATATATTTACTTAGGAATAATTCGATTTCAGATAATACAACCTTGAATTTTTTTTTGATGTACTTTCCTTTAAAATACTTGTCAAATATTTAACTTTGGTTTTAAAGATTGACTAATCCATACAAAATCTTTAGTAGTTTCCATAATAAAAAATATATCTTTAATTAAATTATTACAATAATTAAAGATATTTTTTATACAATTATTTACAATAATTAAATTAACGGAAAAAATAGTATAAAATAAAACACTAATAATCACATTTAATCATTTCATCTGTCATCTAGTGCTATCAAGTTTCTGTTAAAGTTCTGTCTAGATTCTAGACGGTTTGAACGACTATTGTTCCAGTAATTGTATAGTTTATTATGCTCGACCAAACGTTAGCAGAAGTCCTTCTTTGGTGATCATACAAACGAAATCGATGCGGATTTTCTTTACTCAATAGTGAAAGTTATAAGTGTTAAAAGACTCCATCTCTATTAATATACATTCATCGCCCAAAGAATATTTCTCAGAAAACCGTAATCCGTATACCTAGTGTTATGATAAAGAAATTTTAATTATTGGTATGTTTGAGATGTTCTCCTTGTACTTGAAGCAACATTCGTCTCTCTCCCGCAAGTTTCTGAATACTTCCCTGATAGCAGAAAGTGATACTTCCGCCAACACTTGGCGAATTTTGTTTTTCAATTCCTCAATATTCTGGGGCACTGGATCCTGGTAGATCTTCTGTTTGAGGAGTCCCCGCAAAAAGCCAGAAGAAAACATAAGATCTGGCGAGTTTTGGGAAAAGGATAATCAGTTCCCCTGGAGTCCAGGAAAATATCGTTGCAGAAGAAGCAAAGTTTTCCTAGCAGTGTGCGCAGTAGCACGTCTTGCTGAAATCACTAAGATCCAACACGTAGATTTCTCGCACGGTAAAACTGCCTTAAGTACTCGTAAAAAAAGGAGTCGCAATTGTTTCCCTGTACCTCTGCTGGTTAACTGTTACACGCCTACCATACAAGGATGTATTGAAAAATTCTTAGCCTACTACAGAAGCATATAAAATTTGAAAGACAAAATATTTTATTATTCAACATACTCTCCTCTTAATTGGATACGCTTATTATAACGAACCTACGACGCCTCTGTTCGAGTAATTCGAACCCTAAATCACGAATTGTTTGCATGGCAACATGCGATTTGTGTGCAGGGGCATCGCCCTGTAAAAACAAAACACCTTAAGACAACTTCCCGCGACTTCTCTTCTTAACTTCTTGTTGTAGAGTGGTCAGTTCGAATGATAATTCCCAGTTATTGTTCTACCCTTATCCAGAAAATCAATCATGATTACTCCATGGCAATCCCAAAAAACTGAAGCAAGAACAATAGATTTCTGAACATTCTCTTCAACTTCTTAGGCCTGCGAGAACCACAGCGTCTCCATTCCATCGCCTGTTTTTTGTTTCTAGATCGTATAAATGTAAGTTTCATCCATAGTAACAATACGGCTTAAGAAGTTTGCATCTTTTTCGAATCGAGCACAGATCGAACGCGATGCTCCCACCTTTGAAGTACTCAGTGCCTCAAATATTCGTTTTAGCCCAATTCGACAGTCTGACAAAATCATATCTTCAACATTTTCGGGCCAAACTGGCCTTCCCAATCGGTGTTTATCATCAATGGAAAATTTACCCTTCAAAGCTCAAAATCCAGTTTGTGGTCGCATACGAAGGACAATGATCGCCAAGGGTATTAAGCATATTTTCGTAAATCTGCTTACCTCTTAACAGCTTCAAATACAGGCACTTGAGGATGGCTCTATACTCCAATTTTTCGATTTTCACTCGACATCTTTTTTCAAATTTTATTGCACAACTGGTGGTTTGATTTTTTGACATAAAACTTTACAGTAATACTTCTAATACGTTTTTTTTTTTTTTCGTCGTTATGGTGTCGTAATATTTTGTTTGTCCACGGAACCGATCTAAGCTAACTAGATACCAATACATCCTCGTATTAATCCTCCCAAAAGTATGGGCCAATTATTCCGTGCCCGGAAACAGCACATCACACAATTACCTTTTGGGGATAATGAGATCTTTCAACAAATTCCGGCAACTTTTCAAAATCTAGGTATCTAAATGTTTATTTGTTGATAAATCCTGACAACAATACATTTGATTCATCGCTGAACCAAATGTTTGAAATAAACATCTTCATTTTTGCATTCCATAGCTAACGTTTTGACGCAAAATTCTACTCTCTCCCTTTTGTCAGCTGTTAACGACTTGAATTTTTATAATTAAGCTCTAGCGCTATTAGGCGTTGACTTTTTTTTTAGGACGCTGTAAAATCTTGTCGAAAACCTTACCCATATTCTGGTTGTTTCTTGAGGTTTTCGTTTCTACCTGAACGATCTTTCCGTTGCGATAACACAGAACCCATGTTTCTAAATTTTCGTACCAGCAATAATATAGCGCGCTAAATTACGAGAGTTATAAAAGGAAAATCATGCTCAGTTCATTCGAGGTGTTCACCAAACATTCTACAATGGCCAACTTCTTCGTTTTTTGAAGTTACAAACTATCACATGAAGGTGTAGATAGACACTCTTGTATTAATCGTGTTTTAAGTGTTGCCACTTGGATGTAATCTTTCACATAAATAACGAACAGTATTTACTATACTAATACAACAAATGGAACTAGATATTAAACAAAAACTAATTGTATATTTAAGTAAAAAGACAACGATAAAATGTTTTAAATTTTTACTTCAAAATAACTGCCATTATTTTCCCTACACAGATTTACCCTTCCCACCGGATTACTGTGTACCTTTTGCACTGTTTGTTCATTAAAATCACGAATACACTGTGTAATTTTGATTTTTAAATTTTCCAAATCAACGGATGGTATCATACACCGTGTTTTTAATAGCTCCCCATAAAAAGAAATCCAAGAGATTTAAGTCGAGTGACCTAGCCGGCAATAATATCGGGCCTCGATTTCCGATCCAATCATCAAAATGCTGTTTTAAGCGGCTAAGGCTATTTATTCAATAAGCGTGTTTCCCATTTAAAAAAAATACATGCTAAAGTCGTATCTTAGTAACCAAGCGCTCTTTTGTTTTTATGCCAGAGCACGAAATGCAAATGGAAAAGTACACGAACTTTCTCCATTTAACCGACTCTGTATCTCTAACAAAAAAAAGTTAGCTATTGTAGAATGTTCCCGTGAACACACTGTATAAATACTTATCGTGTAACTTTCAATGATTAAAAAAAAAACATCTCATGGTGTCCAACTATACATCAATCTAAAGGTTTCATAGCCGTTGCAATAAATCTCGATAGATATAAGTATCATTAAATATATGATTATCTGCATACCTTTCACTGATTAAATTCTTAATAAATAAAAAAATAAGTGGCTGCAAGCTTAAGTGGAAAAATTAGTCGATTAATATCCTATTTGTTTATTATGTTTATGTCCCACATTTAACCTGTGCATGTATGCATACTAACTAATTAAAAACCCACACATCCATAATAAATAGAGTGCTGTCCGGAGAAAACTTTCGAAGTCTTACTAAAAATTCTCGGCGTTTAATGTATATATTTACTTAGGAATAATTCGATTTCAGATAATACAACCTTGAATTTTTTTTTGATGTACTTTCCTTTAAAATACTTGTCAAATATTTAACTTTGGTTTTAAAGATTGACTAATCCATACAAAATCTTTAGTAGTTTCCATAATAAAAAATATATCTTTAATTAAATTATTACAATAATTAAAGATATTTTTTATACAATTATTTACAATAATTAAATTAACGGAAAAAATAGTATAAAATAAAACACTAATAATCACATTTAATCATTTCATCTGTCATCTAGTGCTATCAAGTTTCTGTTAAAGTTCTGTCTAGATTCTAGACGGTTTGAACGACTATTGTTCCAGTAATTGTATAGTTTATTATGCTCGACCAAACGTTAGCAGAAGTCCTTCTTTGGTGATCATACAAACGAAATCGATGCGGATTTTCCTTTACTCAATAGTGAAAGTTATAAGTGTTAAAAGACTCCATCTCTATTAAATATACATTCATCGCCCAAAGAATATTTCTCAGAAAACCGTAATCCGTATACCTAGTGTTATGATAAAGAAATTTTAATTATTGGTATGTTTGAGATGTTCTCCTTGTACTTGAAGCAACATTCGTCTCTCTCCCGCAAGTTTCTGAATACTTCCCTGATAGCAGAAAGTGATACTTCCGCCAACACTTGGCGAATTTTGTTTTTCAATTCCTCAATATTCTGGGGCACTGGATCCTGGTAGATCTTCTGTTTGAGGAGTCCCCGCAAAAAGCCAGAAGAAAACATAAGATCTGGCGAGTTTTGGGGAAAAGGATAATCAGTTCCCCTGGAAGTCCAGGAAAATATCGTTGCAGAAGAAGCAAAGTTTTCCTAGCAGTGTGCGCAGTAGCACGTCTTGCTGAAATCACTAAGATCCAACACGTAGATTTCTCGCACGGTAAAACTGCCTTAAGTACTCGTAAAAAAAGGAGTCGCAATTGTTTCCCTGTACCTCTGCTGGTTAACTGTTACACGCCTACCATACAAGGATGTATTGAAAAATTCTTAGCCTACTACAGAAGCATATAAAATTTGAAAGACAAAATATTTTATTATTCAACATACTCTCCTCTTAATTGGATACGCTTATTATAACGAACCTACGACGCCTCTGTTCGAGTAATTCGAACCCTAAATCACGAATTGTTTGCATGGCAACATGCGATTTGTGTGCAGGGGCATCGCCCTGTAAAAACAAAACACCTTAAGACAACTTCCCGCGACTTCTCTTCTTAACTTCTTGTTGTAGAGTGGTCAGTTCGAATGATAATTCCCAGTTATTGTTCTACCCTTATCCAGAAAATCAATCATGATTACTCCATGGCAATCCCAAAAAACTGAAGCAAGAACAATAGATTTCTGAACATTCTCTTCAACTTCTTAGGCCTGCGAGAACCACAGCGTCTCCATTCCATCGCCTGTTTTTTGTTTCTAGATCGTATAAATGTAAGTTTCATCCATAGTAACAATACGGCTTAAGAAGTTTGCATCTTTTTCGAATCGAGCACAGATCGAACGCGATGCTCCCACCTTTGAAGTACTCAGTGCCTCAATATTCGTTTTAGCCAATTCGACAGTCTGACAAAATCATATCTTCAACATTTTCGGGCCAAACTGGCCTTCCCAATCGGTGTTTATCATCAATGGAAAATTTACCCTTCAAAGCTCAAAATCCAGTTTGTGGTCGCATACGAAGGACAATGATCGCCAAGGGTATTAAGCATATTTTCGTAAATCTGCTTACCTCTTAACAGCTTCAAATACAGGCACTTGAGGATGGCTCTATACTCCAATTTTTCGATTTTCACTCGACATCTTTTTTCAAATTTTATTGCACAACTGGTGGTTTGATTTTTTGACATAAAACTTTACAGTAATACTTCTAATACGTTTTTTTTTTTTTTCGTCGTTATGGTGTCGTAATATTTTGTTTGTCCACGGAACCGATCTAAGCTAACTAGATACCAATACATCCTCGTATTAATCCTCCACAAAGTATGGGGCAATTATTCCGTGCCCGGAAATAGCACACCACACAATTACTTTTTGGGGATAATGAGATCTTTCAACAAATTCCGGCAACTTTTCAAAATCTAGGTATCTAAATGTTTATTTGTTGATAAATCCTGACAACAATACATTTGATTCATCGCTGAACCAAATGTTTGAAATAAACATCTTCATTTTTGCATTCCATAGCTAACGTTTTGACGCAAAATTCTACTCTCTCCCTTTTGTCAGCTGTTAACGACTTGAATTTTTATAATTAAGCTCTAGCGCTATTAGGCGTTGACTTTTTTTTTAGGACGCTGTAAAATCTTGTCGAAAACCTTACCCATATTCTGGTTGTTTCTTGAGGTTTTGTTTCTACCTGAACGATCTTTCCGTTGCGATAACACAGAACCCATGTTTCTAAATTTTCGTACCAGCAATAATATAGCGCGCTTTGTTGGTGGATGTTTATTGAAAAGTTCCTCGAAGCGAGCTGACACTAATTGCAAACTGTGTCCACCATTTTGCCCTATTCCGTATGACTTGAAGTAATATTCAAGATAGACGCTTTAGGCAACTAGCTTTACGAAACCGTTTTGCTACTACACGTCAAATCGCTGACCAATGATTTGGAAAAGAAGGCCTGTTACTATGCGCACACTATATCGCCACGTTCCAGCCTTTGGACTTTTTTTCATACCGTCTACGATTAGATCTCTTTCAGACGAAGCGGTTTAGTTGATTCAACTAAGTTGAAGACTAATTCAAGCCGCCGAAGCGGACAAGTCGACTCCATGTGAAAGGGTTCAGGGGCTTCCCAAGATATTTCCGAGTGTAAATCGTCCACGCAGTGTGTGAATTGCTGTATCTATTTGTATGTGTTGTCCTCATTTCGAAGCCGATGCGTTTGTCGGCTTAACCGCAGCATGCGATGGCTTAATGTTTGTATCGTCGACGCAACCAGCCAGTGTGAATTGCCACATTTAAATACATGCGTTGTGTTTGCTAGCCGCAATACAGAAACGTGCGTTTTAAAAACGCTATGTGTGAATTGAGCCGTAGTGTTTCCTATGACTGCGTCCAAATCCGTTTGAACTGGTGCAGAAAACGGCCAAATTGGGAGGCAGATGACATAATGTCGTCTTCAGCTATGAATCGCGATGGCCGTAGAAGGGTACGACACCGCATAGAGAGCAACTTGATATTGGATTTGCTGTTGAGAGGCATGTACACAGTACTGTTGGAGTAATGATTTCGGGGGCTATTTCCTATGGTAGTCGATCATCACTTCTTTTTATTCGAGCGTTATGTTGATGATGTTCTACAAACGGCTTTACTATCTCATTATGGACTTCCTCTAAGAGGCAGGCGTTAAAGTTTTGCCGTGGCCATACCGTTCACCGAATTTAAACTTCATTGAACATGTATGATGTCATCGGGGAGAGACTGTCCACTTTGCACCATCCTCCACAGACTCTAGCACAGTTAATCCATGAAGTTCAAGTTGCTTGGAACGAGGTGCCATAGGCAGATATCGACCATCTTATTTTGTCGATGACTAGACGTGCACAGGAGTGTACTCAGCTACGAGGTTGCCAAACATATTTTATTTATTATTGGTCTCCATTAGATTGGATAAAGCGAATGAAATATGAAAAAAATGTATGTAGTCTTTCCAATCGGGGGTTTATTCAAAAATCATCTATTATATGTTTCGGCCTGGGGCCATTTTCCGAAAAGATACGTCGTTCACAAAAATATAGGATGAAACAGGTCCGTAATATGTTAAAGACGTCTGATAGAACAGTGTATGGATAAAAATGAAAACAGTAAAATGATATACGAATTTAAAATTATTTTAAAATTAATTAAAAGTATCAAAAACACACACACACATATTAAAATGGTGCAGGTCAAACCTTGTGTGTATTAAACCGAATGCAAGGAAAATATGTATGCATACATACGATTGGAAAGGACTCCATATATTTTATTCATATTTCATATGACTGTTTATTTTTTTTTTCACATTACATGTTAACATTTCTTGGAAATGCTATTGTTTCATTTTCATATAAAACTATCAAATTGCCAAAAAAAATCAAGTTGAATAAGTGATTCCTTTTAGGTGTAACACTTCTAAAGTCACTACAAAAATTGAACCTAGATAGAAAATATCAGGTTATAATATCAGATAAGAAAGACTAGGAGACAGGTACTCCAATAAGAGCGGACTCAAACTGGTATACTGACGACTCTAAAACGGACTACGGCGTTGGAGCGGGAATATACGTTAAGAAGCCCAAAAAGGCTCTTTCGGTAAGCTTCAGCAGAGGCATAACGATGTTCCAAGCTGACGTTGCTGCAAGGCATCATTGTGCCCGAGAAATAGAAAGATGTATCGAGGCAGGTAAAAGCGTCGCTATCTTCTTTGACAGTCAGTCCACACTTAAAACGATTAGCTCCTCAAGCGTGGACTCTAAGCTGATTTGGGACTGTGTCAGCGCCCTAAATGAGGTGGGCACCCAAAGGAAACTAACCCTGACCTGAGTTCCTGGCCACTCGGGCGTGAGAGGAATGAGGCGGCGGACGAGTTGCCCAGGCGAGGTTCGTCAAGGCCATTCGTTGAAGTCGACCCTTTTTGGCAAAAATCACCGGGATAAAGACAGGCAACAGAGTTCCTAAAGGAGCAGAGGCCTGAATTCACGAGAGATCTACTGAATGAAGACAGGAAGACTGTCAAAATGATTGTAAGTCTGCTGACTGGTCACTGTAGACTGAATAGGCATATGTACAACATAGGCATGGTAGATGATGCAACCTGCAGATACTGCCAAGAGGAGAAAGAAACACCAGTTCATGTGCTGTGCCAATGTGAAGGCCAGGCGAGGACAAGGTTTCTAGTAATGGGAGAGGAGAACTCCACAGCTAATAGCTACATAAAGAAGCGGCCTTCAAAGATGACGGGCTAATTAAGAGGGCAAAATTAGAGAGCGTCCTCTAGGAAAAAGGAATCACAATAGATCTGAAAAGGTCGCGGTGAAGCAGGTCATTTTACAATACAAAATCTCTAAACTCTAAAAAACCTTGTCTTCAAGGAATACTATACATCTTATCCACGCTAATTCTCTGTATTCTTGCTAATAGTTCCTATTTTTTTTTCTTGTTATATATACATATTTTACGACTGTTTTCTTGTGCGCTACTCTTTCAGTTTATTTTTTCCACACATATCAATTTCAATTTGGAGCTGATATTAAATGCAAATTCGCACTGCTTCATTGTATTCAAAATCTTCATCTCACGACTAAAAGTATTACACAATAGCTTGTGCTCCTAAACTTTTCTGAAACTATATTTATTATGACTATGCTGAGATGTATTTTTTTTTGTTTCGACAGCGCGTGATTATTTTCCTACATTTCATCATAACACACTTTTGGCAAATATGTTTGTTGTTCGAATGCTCAATAACAGAACAAACACAAAAGAAAATTTGAATGATAACGCTCTTACTAATTAAATATACGTGTATACAATGATCGAGAGTAGATATTATCTCCATTATCGTTAAAAGAACGCACATATGCTCGCACACATATGCAATAATGATGCTTACACCACACCACCATCGTAAAAAAAAACTCAATCGATAATGTGCAATAAACGTAATGGCCAAATAAAGTGTACCCGCTCTGTTTAAACTCCTCTTTAATCATAATGCGCTCACACAAGTACACTCGACAGCAACAATGTTTGCTATCTCATAACTTTACTATGTTTAAGCTTAGTAATCACTACCATCCGTTATTAATCCATATTTTAATCGTCTTTGAGGCCATAATAAATGCAGATGGGATAGATGTGAGATGTATAAGTAAGCCCTATATTTCTGAGATTTTGGGGCATCTGACCCACATTTACCATTCTAAGCGTGACAAAAAAATATGGAGAATTGACTCATTTCAAACAAGATAATTTGCAACTATGAAAACAATTATCCTTTTTCGAAATGAGCCAATTCTAGATAATTTTTATCAAGCTCAGAATGGTAAATGTGGGTCAGATGCTCCAAAATCTCAGAAATGTAGGCTTTGTACATCTCACATCCATCCTATCTGCATTTCTTAAAAAATGATTATGATTGATGGCGATTAAAATATAGATTAATAACGGATTCTTTACTTTTCAGAATTTGCAATTATAAATATTGCTTGTCGCTATTTAAAGGAATAGTTTATTTGGATTTATACATATTTATTAACAACAGAGCAATCTTTTTCTCAGTACAAATTTCCTTCTGGTTTTCCAGGTTTCAGCCATAAAATAAAAACATTTCATTCACATTCTCAATTGCTGGTTTATTTGCTTGGTTCAATTGATTCAATATTTTTAAAAATTAATTTAAGGCACTTCGCCTTTTGTTTAAAAAATTAAACTTTTCAATTAAGGAATACTTCTAAAGTGCAATAAAAAGTGCATTTTTCAAACTCGCCTCTTAAAATAGAACTTCTTTAATTTATACAAAATTATTGAATTATTATTAAAATTCCATATAGATGCCTTATCCTGAACAGGTGTATATAATTATTTTGATAAAAAAAGTCATTGAAGCATTAACCTAGCATTATATTTTTTTTTTAAATATGGACAAAACATGCCAAGTCTTGAATTTGTATATGGAAATCAAGAATGTCCGATTGCAGTTGCGAGTACATAATTCATTTAAATCTTTCTTTATAAGTGTTAAGCAATTTATTGCGAATAATGATGGAACTATTAGTATTTACAGTCATTTGAAATAAAGTGTGTATAGTGTGTGTTCTGTTGCTTATATATTTACAATAGCCCTCACACTTTTTTCGGAATCTTAAAATTTCTATGAGCGTAGTTAGTATTAACTTATACTAAAATATTTAGTTTTTCACTAACGATATGTTGGTTTCTAGCTCAATGGTAAATTAAAATAAACACTGAATTTGCACTTCCGATTTCTTTTTCTGTCCCAAATCTTACTGTATACATCAGATTTATGTTAAGTTTTAAATTATTTACGTTGTACCATTTTTTTCTGCTTCTTGTATTCCTGTCTGTTCTTTGGTTTCTAACTGTTCTGGTATTAAACCTTTAAAAAACACAGGCTCGTATCATCAACAAATATTGTTTGGCACATACACTTATAGACATAGACGATGCTGCCTACCGGTAACTGTGCTTTATGCGTAGAAAGTTGCCAAATCGTAGCATCGCATGAGCGCTTAATTATATCATGCGTAATACAGGTAGGAAGCTTGCTTTGACAACGATGCCTATGCATAGTTTCTCCCATCGAGAATTGACCTAGTCCAATGATCTATCTAGCACCTTATGACATATCATTTACGTAAATTAGGAATAAAGTTGGTCCTAATTTGGAGCCTTGCGGTACACCCTATGTTATAAGCCTCTCTTGTGACTGTTGCTGCTTAACTATTAGGATCTGTATCGTCTGTCCAAGAGATACAACACAAACAACTGCAGTGTTGCACTTCTTATACGATAAAATTTAACGCAGAAAATGGTGAGAAATCCTGCTAAAGACTTCAGGCAGGTCTAATAAGATTGCATGTGTAAAGTATTGGTGTGGTATGCCTAAAAATAAAGTAAATACTCATCCTTCGAAACGCAAATATAAACTGCGCGCTAAAAAATAGTAACACCTTAAAGGAGCTGGGTCACAAAACTGAAAGTTTGGCATGTTTCAGGTAGTAAATCATAACTACTAGGTTTCAATAGTAAACCATAACAATTGGGGAAAAAATACCAACAATCGGCAAAAAAATTATCAATAAAATATCACATCCCTACGACTGTCACATCCCATGCTTGCTGTAGATGACGACGAAGTTCCTGCAAGGTGTTTGCTGCTTGTGGTAAACGCCTTATGTAGCGACCATATTCCACACATGATCGATAGGGTTTAAATCTGGAGAGCGAGCAGACCAGAGGAGAATTTCTACTACTACTTTTTTTCATGCTGCCAGTTGTTTTGCTAATATTTCAGCTTTGTGACTGATGTTCTTCAAGGTGTTGCAATTTTTTTGGCACGTAGTTTATATCATGTAATCTTCACTCTGGACAAAGATTTTGTAATTATTTCTTCTGATGAGGAAAGACTACGTAGTATATACTCTTTTCTCGGAGGATGAACTTATTTTTAGGTATATCCACCATTGTCTGCCAAATCCCTCAATGACTGCATCGACCAATTTTATTCACTAATAGAAAGCTTGTAAAATATAATTCTGGGAATGGTGAATAAACATTGTTCTTGCTCATCATGTAACTACGATATTTAAAAAAAAATTAAAATTTTAATTAGTACATGGGTCAATAATTTCGCAGTTATATCGTATATGTATTTAAAGATTATATAAAGACAAGTCCCTCAAATCTCCATAATAATTATTGGCAGCTTTAAAAGCAGAGGCAAATTGAAGCCAAAAACAAGAAAAATTTCTATTAACTTCTTTTAATATCGCTTACTTTAGAACAATTCCATAGTATTTTTCTTTTTCGCTATGTTGAGAATAAATGATTTGGTACACAATTCTTGCTTTTACATAGTTCTTTTAGGTAACTATTTGTTTTACGTGTAATGTTCCGGACAATTGATGCCGAACTAATATTTACCTTTTGTAATGTGTAAGAAAAAATATCCCAGACGAATACTTAACACCGATATGAATAAATTAATCGCCAATTATATTAAGTATATTCCGGACAAGTATCTAAATGTCAAACGGCAATTATTATAATCTATGCTTGTGTGTATACATAATGTACATACACATAAAATAGCCAGTCTCACTATATAATGAAAGGACCAGGTTCGTTTGGTGGAATAGTGATTGCGAGGAATCGATTGAAGGTCGACGTATCGGTGGAATGGATATAATAGAGGTGTAATGTTATACTATGTATAGACGGTTATTCACACATCAAAAAAAAAAAAAACGATTTCCATTCCCAGTATTAAAAACGCAATACCCAATCGCGAAAACAAACCGCCTGATGCCGCCACTCGAGCGGATAAGAACACGAAACGAAAACCGTTCTCGTTTTTGATACTGGTATACGGTTATACACACAATGTATACGTGGGTATTACTGGTATAAAAACAGAAAAAACAATACGTCGTTTTCCGGCAGTTGCAACAATGTATATTCGCTATCTGAAAAGTCCATCGTAACAATGACTTTTTCAATTCGCTTGAGCGGAAAATGTTGTCTACCAAAGTGAAAATCTATTTACTTTTTTCTATGGTTGTATATCGAAATTAAGTCCGTATGCTTTCAATGTATGTAATATCTAATTAACTTTTTATTTAAAATTAACAATTTGAAAATACAAACATTCAATGCGATCACACAGCAGCGATTTTAAGGCAGTAATCCTAATAAAAATTATGTCAGCTTCCAAGTATAGAGGCTGATTCACTTCTGATCATCACCATTGGGATCTCGTTTAATTCCCACATAGCCAAGTTTAAATTGCCCACAATTATTTTTAGTAACTTCAACGTTGAAACATAAAATTACCTACTATTTTCTACTGTATTAATAGTTATTTTCATGCCTTTACGTTGAAGTTACTAAAAATAGTGGCGGGAAATTTAAATTTGGCTATTAGGGTTATTAAAGCGGCAAACGGTAGGTTCAACTTTTGCTAAAGTTATTAAATTTTGTGGTTATTACGATCCCGAAACGAACGTGGACTTAAATTAAATTCGAGACTTTTTTGAAAAATGGGAAAATCTGATTTTTTTTTTTATTTTGCTTCTAGCACTTTTATTTGGCCTTACAGAGAAAAACTAAAGAAACATTCTCAAGGCTATTTTTAATCTTCTATCTAATAGTGTACTTGAAACTTCTATACGACATTTCGGTTCCTTCGGGCAATCATCAACTTTCTTATGGCCGCCATATTGGATTTTGACAATTTTTGACGAAATACCTGGGGGTACGGTTTGATCAAAGACATACATGGAATTCATATATCCAGAAAGCCGCTATCGCCCTAGGTAGGTGAAGGAAGCTATGTGGAAGGAATTGCGGACTTAGCCCCAAGATGACTCTCTGGTTATACACAAGAGTAATTAGACCCATGATAACGTACGGAGCATTAGTATGATGGCCAAAGGTGCGGCAGGTGGGGGCGGCCAAAACGCTGGGTGGCGTGCACAGGCTGGCGTGTCTGTGCGCCACGACAATTGAAGTAATTCTGAACCTGTCACCAACATTTATATACAAGGAGCCGTAAGGTCCACGGTACACAGACTTTTGCATAGTCAAATACCGATAAGTAAATCGCACGACGCTGACTATAAAAAAACTGTTAGATGAACTCAAGGAGGCACCCGTTTTAGGAATGCCTTGCGATGCCATGGTTCATAAATTTAACCTAGATAGAAAATATCAGGTTATAATACCAGATAAGAAGGACTGGGAGACAGGCACTCCGATAAGAGCGGACTTAAACTGATATACAGACGGCTCTAAAACAGACTACGGCGTTGCAGCGGGAATATACTCTATGAAGCCTAAAAAGGCTTTTTCGATAAGCTTCAGCAAAGACATGATGGTGTTCCAAGCCGAGCTTGCTGCAATACACCACTGTGTCCGAGAAATAGAAAGATGTACCGAACCAGGTAAAAGCGTCGTTATCTTCTCTGACAGTCAGTCCACACTTAAGGCGATTAGCTCCACAAGCGTGGACTCTAAGTTGATTTGGAACTGTGTAAGTGCCCTAAATGAGGTGGGCATTCAAAGGAAATTAACCTTGGCTTGGGTCCCTAGTCACTCGGGCGTGAGAAGAAATGAGGCAGCGGACGAGCTGGCTAGACGAGGTTGGTCAAGGTCATTCGTTGGAGCCGACCCTTCTTACGGCACTGCGAAATCGCAAATCAAAAAATCCATCAATGAATGGATATACAATCAGTCCAGAGAGTGGTGGCATAAATCACCGGGGCAAAGGCAGGCAAAAGAGTTCCTAAAGGAGCAGAGGCCTGAATTCACGAGAGATCTACTGAATAAAGTCAGGAAGACTGTCAAAATAATCGTAGATTAGATCGTTAGAAGATTAAAAGTGGCCTTGAGAATATGTATTCAGTTTTTCTTTGCAAGTCCAAATAAAAATGCTAGAGGCAAAAGTAAGAAAATCAGATTTTTCCTTCTTCTAAAAAAAAATCTCGAGCGTAATTTGTTCTAAGTCTACTTTCTTTTCAGCATTATAATCACAAAATTTAGCAATTCTGCCAAATTTAAATCAATCATCTATCTTCAATAATAAGCGAGATCCAAATGGTGAGGATCGAAAATGAATGTTGTGTATTTTAAGTTATTACTCTAAAAATAGTAGTGAACTTTACCCACCTAATAGTATATAATACAAATAAATATACTGGAAAAACTGGTAAATAACCCATAAATGGAGTAATTTTGCAAGGTAAATGCGTTTTTGAGCAAAAGTACATTAAAATATAGTATAAAACTAATAAAATACAGGGGGATTATTCAATTTCTGAGAAAAATACTCTAATGCAGGCTATTTTTTCAGTATGCATGAAAGTTTTCCCAACGGCAGGTGTAAAATCCCCTGTATAATCGATATAGTTAATATAAATGTAGGTTTACAAAACGTAAAAAATGATGAAATTTAATTGAACAATTTAATATTCGAATATATTTTAATATTTGATTTAAAGATTAATAATTAATTAATATACATTGAATTTCTTAATAGAATGGTCTGTATATTTTTATATTGTGTACCCGACGTAAAAAACTACGCCCAGAACTTTAAATAAAATATTATTATTATAAAAAGATAAAAGAAAAGCTTTGGAAAGTTTCAGACGTCAGTTTGTTCTCGAATTTGTTTATCAAACTATAACTTGTTACGAGAATAAACCTTTGTAAATGGCCATAAAGTTTACAGTATTTAAGCAAACTGATATTTTGATGAAGAGCGTATGCAGTAACTGTCAGCACTCTTTGGAAAAATAAATTACACATTGTTTAATTTTGAATGAATTTTTAACCTGACTGACATTCACGACAGTGCCATAGTATTTCGAAAGTAATTTACGCAATTTTTTATTATAAAGTGTATCTAACTTTAGTTTTTAAACTGTGGCAATAGATGTTTATCTGTTTTAAGTAATTAATTTCACCGGAAGATACCGATTTAATTTGAACTGTGTAAATTAATATACTATATTCAACATCAATATATACAATATAAATGTGGGCACAAAGTAAATACACACGGTAATATAAGAAGAGAAATAGTAGGTATCAAGTGGTAAACGAACATTAACTTGTTGACGAAATTGCAAGTTCTCGATTTACAGAAGCTTCTTCATGTTGCTGAAAATTCCGGGAACTTTGTGTAATCGACTTCCAGTTGTGCTTTCTCAACCTTAACTGCTTTCTAGACAAGAGATATCAATTAACAGATACCCTCAATAAAAGCATATAGATATCTAACTATGTCTTATATAAAACAGGCAGATTAATATAGGGCATTTATTCCATTACTCAGTGAAAAAAATGGTTAGAATTTTAAATATTAGTTATCTGCACATTATTTAAATCTACAACATGATTCTCGATTCATTTGCTTTCAATGCATAAAAGTAGCAGTGTATACTAAATGTGACACCTGATTATCGTTCTTGTATAGGTATTTTCTATGCACTAAAACTTCTAAATTTCAACCAAATTTATAGATTAGACACAAAAGGTATTATGCATACTGCCCAGGCAACCAAATTTAAATTTCCCACAATAATTTTTAGTAACTTCAACTTTGAATCACGAAATTACCTACAATTTTGTATTACATTCATAGTTATTTTAGTAGCTTTATGTTGGCAGTTACTAAAAATAATTGTGGGAAATTTAAATTTGGTTGCCTGGTTGTATATCATTTTGAAGAAATAAAGGTTCAAATGATACAACTAATTCCTGCAAAAGACCGCTAAGATTTATCTGCTTTGCCTTTGATTTTGCACTGTTTTTTTTACAACATTACTTAAAAATTTGGCAAACATTTCCTGACTGGATTTTAGTCTTCTCTAAAATGAAATTGAAAGGATCACTGGTAGAAAGTCGAGTTTCATTGGATGTTACACAAAATGCAAAACTGTTATCACCTATTCAACTGCTAAATATTAGTTATTACAGTGACTACATGCATATGTCCAAGTAGGATATTGAAGTATTTAAACTTAGGCATTCGCACTATACAAAACCTATTGTGGTTGATAATAAGTACTTATATTCAAAATCTAAAGAATTCCTTAGAGCAAAAAAAAAAAGGAAATCAGTATAAGGCATATAATAAACTATTATTCAAATACTGTGTTAGCAAAGCAGCTTAAAATCCTTTATCTGAAATATATTTTATGTAATAAACTAATCTACATAAAAAGTGAAGTAATGAAGTTATATCAATTACGATAACACTGTCTAGGCTGTTGTATTAAAAGTTTCGCTGGACACTTTGTTGAGCTTTTTCAGGATAACTAAACTAATAAATTACAAAAATTAAATAATGACCGTAATGGAAATAAACAGTGATCTAAGTGGGCAAAAAGGTTTTATTTTACAAATACGACATAAACCGATGTTGAGTAAATTTGAGCTATAGTAATTATGTTTGGAACAGTCCGAGATAATAAATTAACTAAAAGTATACTCAATAGGTACCGTGCTGCGATGTAAATGTCTAGTCACTAGATATATAAAGTATCGCAAATGTACATCCATTTTGGATCAAAAATAGGCGGTAATACTAAATATATTATAATATTGACATATATTACAGAGCAAATTACACTAATTATTAATTATACCAAACTCGCAAAGTAATACAAATAAAGTTTCTTATATCCAAGAGTTCAATTAACAGAAATACAAAATTAACGTAAAGAACACAATCTAACACCTAACTGACACAACCGCAAGAGTAAGGTTATTCTTATATACTTGTGTGTGTACGTGCTCGTCCTAACCACCATTTTCGGCCAAAATGTACTCTTCTCTCTAACACAGATTCTTTATGTATTGCGCTACTTTATACAGGTGACCCGTCCATTAAAAGTTCTTGACTTTGCAATGATATTTCGATTTTGAAACTTTGGGGTTAAGCATAGTTAGCTATGATTTATTTAGAAAAAAAAATGTCGATCAAAAGTCATGGCCAACTTTGATATTACAAATAGAAACATATCTTTTTTAGTGCATCTTTAGGTTCTACTAGGCAATTTAACACCAATTTTATAAAACAACTACTTACCTATTGGTTGCCGTTTCAGAGTTAACAGCTATACAGTAAAAGGTAGCCAGTTTTTATGCTGATTGTGGAGGGTGAGTCCTCTATTATTTAACCAAGGAATAAAAAGTAAACAAAATCATACAGGCTGTTCCCCAATCTAGGGTTGATTTGTGGTAACTTCTTAGTACTAAAAGTATTTTTTTCAAATGGAACGCCCTGTATATTTTGACACCACGTAATATAGAATCGTATCGTCTATCAAAAAGCTAAAAGTCGCTTCAAAGTACTTCAAAGCGGTAGGCAGGCAAAAATGTCACTAAAGGTTGGCCACACTAGATTCCATATGACAGACGTGTATAATAAATTGTCATTAAGCTACTGTTCGACATGCTAAGATGAACTGGTGTCTTCATTGCACTTATTATTGATAAATAGATATTAACTAGACCAGAAAGAAAATTACAGAAAAAGATTTATTCTCGAAACTTCAAAATACTAAGATATGCAAAATATGTGCCAACTTGTACTCAACTCCCTGCTGTCAAAATTTCTTTTCTATTTTCAATTCAAAATTAAGATTTGTCGGCCCAAAAACATTGTGTATCACACGACCAAAAACTCTTTTGCGAGTATTCGTACTTGTACACAAACCGTACTCATACTCGCAAAACTGTAGTGTCTGGCCTAGTGATACAAATAACTATTAATAAACAGGTTCCATGAATCACCCTATACATATCTAGTGACTTTACAAATGTCATGCAGCTCATGAAACAACCACCCTATCGTGTACGCCATTCAGTTATATGTATAAATAAAATTGGCGTATTCATGACACAAATAATTTACATACGCCAAACGCGAAATGATTCGCATTTTTTAAGAAGCAAGTAATTTAGCAGCAGTACCAAAAGTATATGATGAGGAATTTCTTCGAAAGTAGGTCAAAACTTTTAACCAAAGGAAAAAAAATTAAACCAAGTTGAATCCATATCAGAGGAATCCAAAATGTTGGGAAGAGCAATGTAAAGTTTTAAACTAGCTGTATTAGGCAAATTTTCATATTTTTTTTAATTATTAATGTGTTATTAATATTACCTAAGGGCTTTGGACTATTATTAGAAGTAGCGGATTCCAATGTCGCTCTGGGCAGTAATGGTACCAATTTTTTTCCGGACACATCATAGATCTTAGAAATTCAATATTTTTTCCAATAATGTAAATAAAGTCTAAGCATCTAGTTTGCTTGCCATGCACCCCTGGCAAGCAAACTAGATGCTTAGACTTTATTTACATCATTGGAAAAAAATATTGAATTTCTAAGTATTAAAAGTTTGGTCTGTAAGTAAAGTATCATTCAAAATGGCATGAAGAAGGAAAAAATAAATACAAACTTTACAATTGTATGATGAGATATGAAGGCCTACATTTCCTTCTAAATAACTTCCAACTTTAATTAGTTCCTTCCATCCAAATTAATCCATTAAAATTTCAAAAAAAAAACTAATGTGATATCAAAAAAAAATTAAAAAATATTAATGGTTAATGGTCACTTTTTGCAGAAATGCCAAAATTTATTCAAAGTTAAAGTATACAATCCATTAAACTTTGGATGAAATAAAATTAGTTTAACATTAAACTTCTGATTTCGTGATTTCGGCGAAATTCTTAATGAATTTTGCCATTGTGTATTATGGTTTTTTTTCAAATCTAGTTTAACTATTCTTTCCTTTTTGAAATTGTAAATTATATTTTCTTATCCATAATTCATCAAAATAAGTTTAGATTAATACTTAAATTTTTAACACATATACTATTGTCTACATACATATAGTAATCATATATAGTTACAGAAATTAGAAAAAATACTTTTAAACTGAATTTATGATGTTTAATAGTGATTTTATGTCCAGAATTGGGTTAGACTTGCAGTTTGGAAAAGCGGTAGAAAAATAGAATTAATAATTGGGAAATATTTTTCCACACCTTTTCAAACCGAATTTATGTTGTTTTAAGTTAAATTCGATTTGAAAAAGCCGCATGTATTAAAACGTCAAATAAAATAGTTTTAGAAGATTGTACATTTCATATATTCTAAAAGGAATTTGCCAAAACCAGGAACTCGGAAGATTATATACAAAACACAACAGAAAACAAAAATACGACAAAAAATAAAGTTAGCATGGGTATATGCGAATGATCTCATTCATCCGCTATTCAAAACTTTATATCGCTCTTTCAAACACCCTGTATATCACATTTTTTCAATCACAGTAATAGGCAAAAAAAAAATATTGATTCAAGAAAAAAAACAGAAAGAATACAAAAAACACCTAGAGGACAGAAACGAGTCATCAGTCACCTACATAATTCCTGTTCCTTTCCCTACATTCTTGCACGTTAATCTACGACACCTCGTTCAATACATCATGGTAATGTTTGCCTTAGAAATGTCGAGTAGTTGTTGATGGTATTTGGCCGTCTTGCGCGCTACTACCACACCTTTATTGATGCTGTGGTTGTTTACAATTTTTCTCTATTAAATCTCACCGATATATTTACAAAGCGAGCAACGTTTCATAATCTAAACAATTAATACCCCACAGTAATTGCATGATTATTTTACATACATAGGTATCCTTCATAAACTCTGTCCTTAATGTAAGCATTGTGTACTCTACATATATTGTATGTATTAAATTATGAGCTTGCAAAGTACTTATAATGCATACGGGTATATAAATGTACCTTGTGGTATCATTTAATAATGAGATGCATACACACGAATATAGAGTGCATTGTTTCAGCTCGTACAAATGAGTTTTGCAATAGTAATTACATATATACGAAACGTAATAACTTTCACTTCACCACGTTCAGATAATACCTACGGTTTGTATTATGCGGTCGTAGAAGAAATTTCATTAAAGTACCACAAGATAAATTACACTATTTTCGTAATTATTGATAATGGAATATCATTTATCCAATTAAAAGAAATTGCAGTAACTAGATATTTTACAATTACAACCAAAAAAGGTGCAGTTATCACAGTATATATAGTGTTTTTACATTCAAAAGAGAAACTTTGCGTTAGCACTTTCATATTCCTACCACCTACAACACATCTTACTGACGTGAGTTTATCAAAGAGTAAGAGTACGCCACAATATGAGACAACTCTTTAGACAAAATAGCTAAAATAAGCTAAAAATTACTTAAAACAATAATTTTTATTATTAGACAAAGTGTTTCATTGAAAGAGAATTCCGTTTTAACTCTTAAACAGTAACATATGGGAAAAAAAGATTTTAATAAATTGTTGTAGAATTATGATTTTTACTTACGTTTTAATGTAAAATTATCAGCATTTGTACAGGGCGTTTCGTAATCTCGAAAAGATTGATCTTTTGTCAATAGACATCTAAAAAACGAGTGAAGAGTAGAATGTTTTTTCAATAAAATTTTATTTACGCTACCTTCCATAAGAATTATTATGTAAACCGCATAATAGAGGGATTTACGAAAAGAACAACAGTTGCAACTGTTTTCAAAACTAAGTTGACAAAACTCCCAGTTTAATGTATCTAAATACAATTTTTGGAAACAAACTACAAATGTGTGTTAGATAAAATAGCAGTCAGATCGAAAATCTCTCTCTCTTCAATTAGTTTTCTTATATATTATGCGACAGCGTTTGTTATTTGCTTGTTCATATTAAATTTATTTCCTGACCTTCATTTTCTGAATCGTCACCTACTACCTACGATTATGAATACGATATCAGAAAAAATAAAAAAATAATGGAATCTATAATACTTCGAAAAGTAAAAAAGACAGACAGAACATGTCTAACAAAAAACAAACTACTTATTAATAGGAATTCAATGTGTAACCATGTACAGGGTGTTCTATTATAAAAATTAAATATCTCCAATTGAAATTGTACGAGTCTTCGTTTTCGTGACGAACACCTAGTACATTAAAGTTGAGGTTTGAAACACATCTGAAAGTTTAAGTAGATTTGTGCTAAAATATTTCAAAATTTGATTCACTTACACTAAGTGGTAATTGAATTATCAACGCTTTTCTCAAACAATGTGACATATTTTTTTAGAAAATCGAAAATTAACAGGTTTAGCCCTAAGGTATGTTGTACCCTATTTGTTTAGAATTTCCTGATACTTTTGAAAAGTGGGGGTATTGTATTTAAGAAAGAAAAAATTAATATTGTACTGAGATTACGAAACACCCAATACAAGTGTCGATAATTTTACTTTACAGAAAAATCATAATCCTGCAACGATTTGTAGAAACTTCTTCTCTTTCTATCTGTTATTGTTTAGGAGTTACAGACGAATTCTCTGCAAATGAAACACCCTGTATTATTCAACAAAGCATTTTATTGGCCTCGAAAAATCTCAAGAATAAATAAGATTTTAAGAGATGGAACAAAGAATGGACAAAGCATTACAGCCGATCCAAATTTGAAAAAATAACGTCTGATACACAGGTGGATCCGAAGCGCTATTATAAAAGTTGGAATTTATGCTTCAAACTTGTAGAAAGCTTATCGAAATTCCCAATATCTTCAATGTATGCTTTTCAAATGAAAGATATTTGCTGCAGATATGTGAAGGTCTGTTATATTTGTATAGAGAAGCACTCTTAACTATTTAATCAGCACGAGAAGAGTTAGTTATTAATGTTGTAAAAATCTGATATATTTCAGTTTCAAATTATTTGCACACGTTATACAGTTTACTAAAAATGGTTTACTGCTACTTTGACGTGCATAGAAAATTTTTGGTTAACTAAACACATATCTATAGTTGGTCAATGAGGTACATATTCACTCTTAACATACTTTATTTTAACAAACATAAAATATACGAAATATTAAACTGTTCTGAATCGTTATTCTTCATAATTTTGTTGGTATACTATTATTCCTTCGGTATATCAACATTTTATTTTTTAAATAACGTCCAATTGTTACTAGAGACACTTTTAGATAAAATTTATTAATGATCTTATAGCTTATGACGCAAAAAAGTTAAACGTATACAATGAAGTTAAAGAATAAAAAAGATATATGAGAAGATTGAGAAGTAGAGAAAAAGATATTTCTGTTCTGTCCAATCTGAATTATATTTATTTAAATAAATTAAAATTTAATGAGCATCTTTAGGCAGTTAACGTTTTTTTTTGACTGAAATATAAATATAATACAAATTGGACAGAACAGAAACTTCTTTACGCATTCTATTTTTCACATGATCACATCCAGTTGATTGGACAATACACATAAAAAGAAATATTTCAATAGTCTTAAGCATAACATATACATATATTACGTCCATGTGCTAATTTTATACCTTTATATCAAAAAAAAATATAAACATATTTGCAAAAGTACTAAATCTGGAAGCATAAAAAAATATGTTTATTGCAAGAGATAAAACAAAATCGAAATGATTATATCTAATTTTGTAAACAAATCACAGGATATCAACTTCTGCTTTTCATATGCTTACCAAGATATATAAGTTTTACGTAGTAATTGATAAGTATATTTATTTTCATCAGTGTTAGCACGTGTATTAAGTCAGATGCAGAAAGACGTTCGTATTTATACGATGTAAGTTGGTTTTATTTTGGTGGATAACGATAACGAACTAGGAATAAACACTACAATGCAAATCGCAGTTCTAAAACTATTAAAAATGCAAAAATAGTAGGGAATATTTAATTAAAACAGTATGTGTCACAATCTTATCGTTCAAAGCGATCACATATCCAGGTGTATCCACCAGTGAAGATTCAATCCTTGTTTACAGCTTTATATATTATTAATATTAAACTTACTTACAAAGAATTTATAGAATTCCATCTTACATAAACTAACAATAATTTTGACTGTACAGAAATTCTCAAAAGTTGGTAAAACAGTACTTACTCCATTATTTTAGGGGGAACATTGAATATTTGTATTGAATGTAAGAAGTCTTCATTAGTTTGACGTTGATGTATCATGGTCTGCTTTGCAAATTAAGAAAACAAAAATGCATATATTTTTTAGCATAACGCAAATATGTGGTAATAATATCATAATCTATTAAAAATAAATTTAAAAATATAATTTAATTTATTTATTTTATTTTATTATTATTACTATTTCTGCGTTGCAAATACTTGGATTAGCTTAAAAGTACTTGATGTATGTACATTCACACTTATTCCAAGTAATTAAAATACTGAAAAGTATTTAAAAGAGTAATTACTTGGTATCGAGTACTTGAATGCTTAGTTTCACGCAAATTGCTTCCAGTACTTTTTTAAAAGTACTCCTTACGTATTACCTATGATAAAAACAATTTCTTGACTTCTTGAGTACAGCTCTGTCTGATATATACAAAGAAAATAGGGTGCCATTTAACAAGTCAAGTCGCCTTACGTTAAAAAGTAATCTTCAAGCTTAATGTGGATGACATACGTAAAAGGTCACTGTTGCATCAAAGTAAGTGTGAATTTACAGTGTTTGAAATATGGGTACTCAAAACAAACTTAAACGCCACCAACGACACCTTAAACAAAGGTTTATATCCAGGTCATATTTTAGAAAAAGCTAAATGTTGTTTAATAACAATATGGTAATTTATACAAAGCCATACTATTTTTTTATGTGGAATACAAATCTAGAGTATGTTCCATTATCTAAAAAATTTTGGATATTTAAATATATGTAGATGTTCAATTCAATATAAAGGCGTTAATACGATTCACCTGCTGTTAAGTCAAACATTGTTAGGTTATGCAAGATTGAATTCAAAAAAAAATGTAGAAAAGATTTTTCTTCTAAAATTAAAAATAAAAAAAAGTTATCTATAATCAAAGATCTACTCTTCACAGAAACATTCTATACAGAATGATTTATTAGGGTGGTCATATGTCCGTAACGGCTCGTCCTAAAGCTTAGAGAAAAAAATTATGCTAGTGAATATGGTCATGAAAACAAAAGTTCGCAATAAGCACCTTGTGTAACTGTTTCGCCAAAAAATAGTGTCACAAAGTTTCACCTTGTAACACTGTTTTTCCACTTTGTGACACTGTTTGTGGTAATATTTTATGTGAAGTTGGTAGCGCAACTCATGTTTTGACACTTCACATTTAACATTCTTATATAGGATTTTACATGGAATTGCGCATGATATTTAGTAGTAGTAGTTTCTGGCCTAGTCATACCTATAACTATTGTTTCATTGCTATGAATGGAAAGTAGTGGCGTTATCTGCCAGTACGTCCTAAAGTCACTACATATAAAGTCCCGCAATTCGTTGCGCCAATGTGTTAGAGAGAAAAGAACATTCTTTGGACACAATATGATGGAATCAGAGTCCAGCTGATTCAGCTGTAGGCGGTTGACTACAAAAGTCACTATATCTTAGCAATTCTAGCTGTCAGTGCTGTCATTCTGAACTGTTGGAGTTAGAAATAATGTTTGATTACAGTAAGCTGTCTTATATACTTTAATGTATCATGCAACACTGTTGTTTAACTAATCGTACTGACACTGGTACTAGACAGTTGACAACATATAGCTTGGTCCTTCTGTCTGGTGTTTTCAATCTTTTATTGTACTCTCCACATATTTTCATCTACTTCTGGGGCCAGGAGAAGAAAAAAGTAGAGTTAAAGCAGTAGAAAAACGCGCAGTTAAGTTTTCATTACGTCATGTCGACATCGTGGTTACCTTCAATAGAAAAATTGAAAACTACAATGACTAAATTTAAATTTAATGCCTAAGCTAGACACAATATGGCGGCCAATTGCGGTACTTTATATATCTAGTGACTTTAGTACGTCCTACATATACGATTTTCTCGAAAAAATCAAATGGAATGGTATCATAATCAATCAAGAAAACTGAGAACGCAATGACAGTTTAACCATTATTTCTGGTTTAACCAAATGTCAAAACCGCAAATTGGTATCTATTGTCGTTCAAAAGAAAATTCGATTTTTGTAAATTTTCTAAACTTTTAGCGCACCAAAAACGCTCTGTTCCTAGTGGCCATGCTGTATATCAAACTTTTCATTTTTCCTCGCATGCAAAAAGCCAAAACCGTCTAAGATCATGGTGGTCACAGAAATAATAATAATAATATCAATTTATTGGCATTATACAACTTATACCTATGTATGTATATACATATCAAACTCATATATGCCAAAAAGGCTAAATCATCGTAAGATGCTAAATAAATAAATAAACTTGGAAATTTTATATCTAAGAAGCATCAACACGGAAATGTGCGAGCAAATATCGTATTGGTACCACATATTTAGCCTTGTTTGAATGGATACGTGTTCTAAAGAAGAGAGGTAATTCGTTCATAAATTAAATATCTCTCTCTTGATTAATATTTTTATTGTTAACATGCTTCCGGTATCTTCTTACAAAGTCTCTTTTGAAACATATGCTTTCCCCCACTACTTTATAATAGGTGCCATCTCTAAATGACATGAGTAAAACTTCAAGATAATTAGAAGCTCCTTATTTTACATTTGTTTTTCATCAGCCTTAACAACGAAAAATTATTAAAATTCTTGCGGGAGTTTCAGAAATTTAAAAACATTTTAACCCTTTTAGTCGTGATTTTTTTTCCTTTGGCAGAAAAACATATCTTGCTATAAACATTCTCTGTGGGACGTATATAAGCTAGAGTGGATTGTTTAATTAGATAATTAATTAATAATTATGTTTGGAATTGATTTTCATTGGATGTACAAACAATCACAACCTCCATAAATCCAAAAATTGTATATAAAAAAACATTCGGACATTAATGTACACAAAAATGCACACCAGGTTTGAACAGGTTAAGCATGTTTTCATAACATTTACTACTACAACTTTATCCCCCTAAGTTCTAGGACAAGCCGTAACCAATATATGGCCGGTGGCCTACCTTAATGAATCACCCTACACAATAGTATAAATTAATAAATAAATGACTTTGGCGTTCTTTATATGAATATAACCATAGAAAAATTCATTCCAAATACGCAAATGTATTAGTTTAGTAAATTGATAGCGATTTGAAAAAATCGGATGATTCGAATCAAACAAAATACATTGTTGCAACCTGACAAAAGTTAGTTACAAAAAAAAACTCACAAATAATCTTCGTGTTATTTTATTAATAATCATGTTAGCACTACTAAATCGCAGCTACTAAAAAGTAGAAACCCTGTCGTTGGAAGGGTTCCGTTTAAGAGTGGGTAGCGGTTAAGGGATGCCACACGTTACCTTGTCCGACGTCATAGTCCGGAAACAGTCCACGTTTCCCAATTTCCTCGCTAGAAAGTAGCGGTGGCCGAACGTGAACATTACAAAAATCACCTTCATCACAACAGGCCTGAGCCCCCGTGGTGGACGCTGGCTCTTTACACTGAAGAGGTGCCTCAGAAGGGAAAAACTTGTCTTTGTTTAGACAGCTACATTGTCGCGCATCCCAACACCAGTTAGTACAGATTACACTAATTACTTTTATACATCGATATACACATAAATATAAAAAATAAATAAATATTGAACATCTAGCGTTGTGAACCTATGCAGCATCACGTACAATATTTAAGTAACAACAGATAGTGGTTAAGTGTTCATAACTAATAAGCACCGATTTAAAGTTATCACCTTAGTTAAGGTTATTCTAAGTTGATTAAAACATTAGCAAAAAAAAAAGTACTTGCATATTTTAAAAATAAAACTGAGCCGTTTGAATATTAACGACGAGACTATAATAATATATTAAAAAACTAGTTGTACAAGACAAGTCTTAAAAAAAAAACAAATTTCTTGTATTTACTGCTTTTAATACCTTTTTAAATAAAAAATGTTAAAATATATATGTATAATATGATGATTGGTAACGTCTATAAATTTTAATTCTTGATATAATTGATTAAATGAAAAGGGCTTTATTGAAAATTCATTTCAAAATGAAAAAAAAAAACATTTGTACTGTGTAATAAACGAATATTATTGATACTCAATTTAACCATAACGCCAAAGTGTTACATTGACTACATAAACAATTAAATAATTATGTACTCATGACTATATCTATGAATATGTATTAAATACGCTAATTACAAAATTAGTTTTGTTTTACCTACTTATTGTACAAATTGGCAGAACTTTGGGATTAGTTCCCAATGCAGAAAAGTTAATAAAATATTTTAAAAAAAAAAACATCCACTCCTACTTATATTGTAATTAAAAATTATAGTTCTGACGATTCTTATGAACACTTTAGCCATTTACTGCTCGTATAAAATTTTACTGCGTTTCAGAAGTTTATTGGACAAGCAGCAGCTTGTTACATCAATAATTTCCATTTTTAAAAATCTTCATTAAATGTAAATTATGAATATTGCTATAAAAGTGCCCGACTGTTCATATAACGAGATGGCAATTTGAATAACATTAAATTCCAAGCAATTTTAGAGATTGTTAATATATAATAAATTTTAAATAGAAATAGTACAAAAGGTACGGGAATTGTAAAAAAAATGTTTATGCTTGGAGATTTTTTTCTTACGGAGAGTTCTACAAATGTAATCATAATTAGAATCACATATACATGAGAAGTAATATTTAATATACGTGATACAGGTAATGAATTACACAACAATACATTACCGGATTTATTTGAAAACTGGCCCGAATATTTATGTAACTTATCCGGGTCTTTTGCAATACCTCATATTTGTTATTGGTATCAGCAATTTCTTATTTGAACTGTTATTTACGCTATTTGTAAATGCCTGTGTAGGACGTATACATATGTTGTAGAACATCTAAGAAAGTTCGACGGAATTTTTGGAAATCGCTTTGAAAAGTTAAATTTAGTAGCAACTATTCAATTTTGAGCGGTTACGTATTTATTTGCAGATATTTTTCCCTTACTATCATCAATTTATTTTAAAACTTACGTCTTTTCATCAATAATTAACACAATTTGTAAGAACTTTTGTATACATAAAATAACATTTATAAGGTCATAGACAAGACAGACGAAAATGTAAATAAAATAATATGAAAAATTAGTGAAAATAACATTTTAATTTTCTGTTATTTCCACATGTTCAGTAAATATGCTACTTTAAAACTTAATCATCTACTTTAATTTTAGAACAAACCAAATAATAAACAATAATTTAATTTAAGGTTTACCTCATTTTCTCCTTTTAAGTTTTTTTTTTAATTATTAATGAAGAGCAAGCAGGTCTTTGAACATTTTAGTTTTGTAGACAAATTCCTAATTTATAGATTAGTTATTCTAAGTAAATCTGTGGAAATCCTGATTTAAAAAAATCACAATTTTTATCTGTGTCAATAATATACTTAAAACACAATTGTATTATTTACACATACAAGCAGTATGATAAGTGATTCTAATTAGACTCCACAAAACAGGTTCAAGAATGATTTAGAAAACATAGATAGGTAGAATTCCTCATAGCAATATTTCTTATAATTTTAAACTTTTGAAACACAGTGACAAAAAAAACTTTCCCTCAAATAAGTATATTAATACCACCAAAATTCATAATATACCAAATTATAAAAATTTTATCCACCAATTAAGGAAATTTGGGTTGGAACGGGATAACAATTTGGTAACGGAAGGGAGAATTTAGACTGGCTACCAATTTTGATATAAATTTATCCTAGAAATTACTGTATCTTTGAATCATATATAATTAAGTAAATTGAATGATTATTTTACCTGTATCCATACTGGACTGTTCCATCGCGTCCTATATAAGTCATCGTGAAACAGTATCCATCTGTTTCACAGGTGTAATTGCTCTTCGAGCAATCGTCACACTTACATTTTATCTTTTCTGTTTTCCTTTCGGATAACACCCCTGCAACAAATGCATGCATTTAATATGATTTGGTACTTCATAACAGAAAGGAGCAATCTCAATTTTACATTAATCTAACCTTGAACTTGTTTTGGTAAATAATTATACAAATTTTATCAGTGGATCTAAATTGTTTTGAAATTGTCTCTAATTTCGCCAATGAAACACACAATAAAAATAAAACAATTGCCCTCGCTTTTGGCAAATTTAATTCATTTGAATGCTATGTTAGGGATACGTACCACAGAAAATTTGGCATAGCCAAAATATACACAAGAACCTTATGCAAAAAGTTCTATGCATTTTCTGCCTGATGTTTTCCCTATATCGTTGAAATAATTAAAACATATGCGCGTAATAAAGTGCACTTAACATCTTGATTATTTACATTTTCACTACGAAAAAAATCGGAGAAAAAACTCATATTGGTCTCCATTGAATTCACTAATTATTGGTGTTAATTCGACACTCATGGTCCTTAAACATAATCGAACGTTTCCCTCATCCGAAATTTCACGGCACTGATTCCGTTTTAACGAATGACACAAACTATAATACACGTTTTTCTGAATTTTATCATTTAAAAACTAATGATTACGACAAAAATACCAGCCATGTCTACTAATGTGGTCTCTAAAACTATCGTTTCTGATGTCATGAGAAGATGGCACTGACTAAATTATTAGAGCAGTGAAGCGGGAATACTGAATCTAATTAAAATAATTAAAAATACGATAAAACTGCTAACTTATTTTCGTTACTGTTCGTAATTTCATGACGGCACGTAAATTCATTACACAAATACATTTTTTATTGTATTACATTAGGACATATTTATGAGTACAAAAGGAAAATAAAAAATGACAGTATTTAATTAGGCTGCGGGTTTATTCAATTTTAAGCATTATTATTGTTAACTGACTGGTCCAAAGCACATTTATTTTTTTTTAGGCATATTTGGTATTTTAACAAAACTTATTTGCATTTTTTATACTAATTTTCGGCACTAGCGTCATCTATAGCACAATAGCTAAACTAAGCTTCTAGATAAAGGAGGTAAGGACGAATAAACTTGGGAGATGACTTTTGAGATTTATTTTTTAAAAAGTTGACAAATAAATTTTATTGTAATCCCTTTTTTGCCCAATATAATAATGTTACAACAAGATAGTTGCATTTACAGATTTTTTATTCAAGGCTCGTTTTTTGTACGGCAAAGGAGTATTGGTGTATGGAGAAAAAAAAATACTTTCACTTATTTTTAATATGTTTATATTTAAATAATTACGGAAATTATATAATTTATATATGCAGTAAAATATGTCCTATAGAATAATATAAATATATACTTTATTGCACCTTAATTTTTTATATGAAATAAATCCGACGAACATTGCACCATATTTACAATAATCTCAATGAAAGTAAAGCAGATCATTCTGTTTTAACACATAATTTATCATGTGCAATTGAATGAGTTACACCGTACAACAAAAATAAATATGGTTCAAACTGCAATGCAATCAAGTTTAAATCATTAAGAGATAATACATATATAAACATAATAGTTTACTAATTTACTCCACCACCTTAAATAACTAATATCTTTTATGGCCAATGCATATAACTTTATGCATAATGTGTGGTATGCTACATTACAGGAAAATAGTAATACTTATTTTATAATACATACTACAAATAACGATAAAAAAGAAATGTTAATTTGTATTAGATTGACTGGCAGTTTTTATAACATAAACCTTATTTTTAGTGTTTTAGTGTATATTTATGTTAAAAACGCATTTTTATCACAAAGAAAGAAAAAATATATAAATTAAAATAATTATGATGTTGAATAATTATATATTAAAACTTAAATAGCTAAATTTAAATGCGTATTATTTCAAACAAAATAGTAGTTTTTTGCGACTAGTTTTCAAATATTACTAATATAGGAAAATATATAAAAATGTACTTAATACAAACCAATACTTTTCATTTTACTGTCATTTAATTTCTATTTTATGAATTCAGTTATACCCAAAGTGACCAAGATGAATAAGTAATAAAAATTATCACAATATTATTTTTCAAAGGTTTAAAAGGACGTAGAAACTGTTATTAGTTACATAAATGGCTAGCTCTAATATTAGAGTTTGGTGTAATATAACAGAAAAAAGTGAACTAGGACAAATTTGAATTGTACATAATAAAAGAAAAAAATAGTATATATAAAACACTGGAATTAGTAAATAGAAAATTAAAAAAAAAGAGATCAATTAAAATAAAATGATAGGAATTAACGCAAGTTAATTGGAATACCATGCATCATTAAGAATGTGTTTATATTCTATATCGAACATTTATTTTAGAGGAGATGGGAAAATTACTATTACGGTATACTTAGCTCAATTTGGACCCAATATTAACATAATTTAAACGGATTTAAAAAATCGTTGTACGAGTGAAAAGTCAAAACTTAAATAAAATTTGGCATTTCTGCAGTATATATTTCATTATGCTCCACTCAATTACTTTTCCCGCTCCCGACAAAGATTAAAATCGCATAATATAACCTACTTATAAATTATAAAATTAAAATTACAGAAATTATAATTATTATAATTGTAATGAATCGCAGTGTTTTGACTGAAAAGTTACCGTATCTCCAATCTTAAACTGTTGGATTACTGCTCCAACAACGTGGTGCCAGAGGTCGAGGTAAACGTTTACCAATAGTTTGAACATGAAATCCAATGTCAACTAAATCCTCGTGATTTAAAATCTTTCTACCATCAAATACATATGCAGGCTTCATCATTTCTTTGTAGATACGCGTATAATCCAGAGTCTAAACACATAAAAAAAAAAATTGTCACTATCGAGTAAATTGTGGCATAATATTTTCATTTATTAATATGAACATAAAAGAAATTACTTACAATAAATTCATCCCATTCGGTACAAACTACAATAGCATGCGCCCCAGCAGTAGCCGAGTAAGCATCTCCAAATACTTTAACGGATTTTCTTACATGCTCAGGAGAATTGCACATAGCTGGATGCGTTAGGTCTTCAAAGATTTGGGATTCTTCTACCTAAAAAAAAACTAATTATAACATACACATCTACACTGTCGTACCTAATATTTTATTTAACCTTTGGATCGTAAATATTGATTGAGGCGCCTTCGTCAAGTAAAGTTTTCGCAACATGTATGGCCGGACTTTCCCTAGTATCGCCGGTATTCTTCTTAAATGCAAACCCTAGTAGGGTGACTTTCTTTCCACTTACGGTATTAAATAGTGCTTGAATTACTTTCGCAGTAAAACGAGATTTTTGGTATTCGTTCATGTCTATAACTTGTTGCCAATAGGCCGCCACCTCAGGTAAATTCAAACATTCGCAGATATACACTAAGTTGAGGATATCCTTTTGGAAACAGCTCCCGCCAAAACCAATAAAGGAAAGTAAAACGAACGTCAGTTACGGTAATAATCAAAACAAAATGGTCTAGGAGCTTTGGAGTATTTTTGTCAAAATGGTCTAGAATTTTTATTATATTGAATTCAATAGATACCTACCTATAGAAGCTTGTAAAAATTTGGAACCAATTCGAGAATCTAGACCAACCGCTCTAGCTACTTCTGAAACATCTGCACCTGTGGATTCGCAGACTGCTGATAGGGAATTGATACTGGAAATTCTCTGGGCTAACATTGCATTGGCCGCCTAGTATTAAAATAATCAATTACAGATTTTAGTTTTCTCAATACAAAGAGATTAACAGTATAAAATGGTTGCATTACAATCAAGAACATTATGTATTGTTATTTTATTTGGTGAATTTCACTGCAGCTGCTCAACATATTGTCAGACTATTTAAATTTTTAATTCCAACTGTGCAATAGATGGCGCTAGCTGTATAGGACTAGTTATAATTAAAGAGCGTTTAGGGATAAACGTGACGATTTGCAGAGTCGGTGGGATACCACTTCCAAGTGGGAGGTGGGCTAGGAAATTTATCGGTAACATTACACGTTGTAGGTTGAAGGAAAACGAGGGTTAGTTCGTCGAATCAAGCTGTAGAATTAATAATGGGTCACGGTCTACATTTCTGTAGAATTGGGAGGGCTAATGATTTGTAAATTACTAGTCTAAGATTTGTAGAACGTATTTGACCTTATCGATTCGCTGTTAAAATTAGCATGTATTATAATATCTTTATATGTCAAAGTTAATGTGGTTGAATGTATATATTATAAAATAGGTACTATTTGTTGTTTTCATCAAACTGTTGCTTTTGTTGTACTGTTTGATTACTTTAAAATATTTTTTAACTATTTTTGTTAAATAAAAAATGTAGGTGCCTTTTACAATAAACGTTTAATTTAAACCTTCAATTTTAATTTTTTTACCACGAACGAAAATTAACCATTAGAATATCAATAAATCAGGGAAAAAACAAGCAATATATACTATTGGCGTCTTTAATGTTGTTACCAAAATTTGACATTGAAGTTGTGTGGCGATATTTTATTATTAGTTTAACACCAGATGCCTCTGCTTACTTCTTTACTTTACTTTACTACTTATTCTAATAGTCTTGTGCGGAATTTAAATAGTAATAAAGAAATTATTACTAATTGTTGAATAACAAAACAACAAGAAACAAACCAAAATACGATAAATTGAATTGATAAGACGTTAGAATTACGGAGTGGTGAAAGTTAAGTATCTGAAGTCAATAGAAAGTTACGTTGTATGCTATTGGCTCATCAGAATTCCTTGTTTAATTGATTATGTTTAATGTTAACGCAACTAACCATGTTACAAAATAGCGCCACGAAAGATAACAAGCAAAGGTGTAGTCAATTCAGGAAAGTAAATATGGACTAGTTTATAAGCAATCTAAAGTTCTTTTTGATGTAAATTTTAGACACTTCCATTTGATCACGGTACGATCATTCAAATCACCGTCAAAATAGTGATTGCAGAAGCGCCTTTATGCAAATTAACAAATTGCTATAAGTACTGCCGAAATCAGCAACTGAAAAGAGTATCACTTCTTGTTGTGTCTATTGGCTGAAAGAATCATCGCGGTTCTGAAAACAACAACGTAAAAATAATGCAATTTTTAGTAAAATAAAGATAGTAACAATGGATAGCTAGAGGCTGTTAGTTGTCAAATATCAAACGAAATAACAATACAACAATAAGCTTGAGTAGAAACTGCATCTAATAAGGAGGAAAGGCAGGATTCAAATGGAATGGCAAAAAAGACGACTATGAAAAGAGAACAGCAACTAAAATAATAGGGAGTAGTGCGAAAAAAAAGACAAAACTTGTCCAATTGGTTGCATAACAAGAGCAAAATTTGTTTAATTTAACAGAAATTGAAGACATGAGAAGTGGACAAATTCTCTCCAAACAGATCCTATTGTAAATTGTATAACTATTAAGATCTCATATCCCAATATACAGTTAAATTAATTTTAAAATGTAATTTATCTAAGTAAGATCTTAGTTGTTTATAATGGATAAGAAACGGTTTCCATTATTATACTTATGATAAGATGATGAATTGAGTACTTCAATTAGTGAAATTACCAATTTTGATAACTCAGAAGACCAAGTGTTTGTTGTCAGGATATTTTTGCGTGGAATCCAATGTTCATAAACACTGCAAAGTTCCTCAATGGCAGCTTTACCGTCAGGACTTTCTTCACCTCCAATTAATACTCTATCAGCATGTAGGAGATCTTCTATAGCAGTACCTTCAATAAATAACATTCATTACATTTGCTTAAGTATACTTTTTAAACTGTAAGATGTAACCTATTTTGCATTAATAACAAAATAGATAAAAATTTTATGTTTTACTATTTCCATTTATATATTATTTATGTTTTAATTATTACCTACTGCTAAAAATTCGGGATTAGATAAAATTTGATAAGAAACTCCTGGTTTCTGATTAGCGCTTAAAATATTCAAGATGCTTTCTGCTGCTCTTACAGGCACTGTACTTTTCTCTACTACAATTTTATTACTTTGTGCAATATCAGCTATCATTCTAGCAGCACCTTCAACATATTTCAAATCTGCTGCCCGACCCTATTAATGAAAAAAAAAAGATTCTGTATTAATATTCCACATGTCTACAGGCATTGAACATGCTTATAGTTTTTGATGACATATAAATGCGGCCTTGGTTGTGTAAACTGTTTACACAATTGTGTTAAGCAATTATTTTACATAAACATTTACATATTCTAAATTTAAAAATTTACCTTTCCATTGCCGAAAGATTTTGTTGGTGTGTTCACCGATATAAAAATTAAATCTGCTTCTAATATAGCAGTTTTTATGTCATTTGAAAAGAATAGGTTCTTCCCCCGGCACGCCCTCACCACATCATCCAATCCGGGCTAGAAAGCATTTGTATAATTTTAAATATATGTAATGCTTGTTGCTACATGCTTAAAGTGGCTTGTTAACTTACCTCATATATTGGCAATTTGTCCGAATTCCACTGAGCAATTCTTTCTTTGCTCAAATCGACAACCGTTACTTTGATTTCTGGACATTTCCAGGCAATTACACTACATGTTGGGCCCCCAACATATCCGGCACCCAAACAACAAATTTTTTGAATAACCATAATAACTGTGAAACAAGTACTCTTTTTATAGTTTACTTATAATTAATTTTAATTTATAAACCGCAAAGAGGAGTCAACCGAATAAAACGTCTAAAAATGAGGTTATATTATCTAAACGCCCATATACGCCTACGTTGACAACAAAACAAAAAAGTGACAACTTGCAACAACAGCTACGTGTGCTGTGTGGCAAATAGTGGGCAAATATCACAACTACCATACAAAAAGTGTTCGTATATATCTTTATCGGCAATTCCCGGCGCCGACACGAAAAATTCCCGTTTTGACACTGCAATTCCCTTTTTTTGACGGCAAATACAACTTATTAACTTTTTTAAAAAATTACTTACTAATTAAAATAAATTACCGATATAATGACAGATTCATTTTAACTAAAAGCAAATAAAAAACAAAAATACAAAAAATAATAAAATTAAATTTATTTTTATTGACTGCAATAGTAATATTTTATCCAATATTCCTCTAAAACAAACTTTTTTCCCTCTAACGTCAAAATTCCCTCTAAAAAGGGAATTTCCCTCTCATATACGAACACTGCATACAAATATTCTAGTAGGAATTGAGAACTTTTGTCTGGACGCGTGGAATTTAAATGCGAAATACACCAATACACGGCAAGCCTTCGCGATAAGTAATAAGAGAGGGAACGTTTAATTTTAGTTGTTTTGGTGGAATATACAGGTTGTGGCAGAAATATTCAATTTATCGTTTGGTAGAGGAATATAAAACAACAATAGTTCAAGTGAAGAAATACTCTTTTATTTTTAAATAAACGTTAAACTCCATCTGAGATTTTACCTTTTGCCGGCACGCGGTCTTCAGGCTCTTCTGCAATCTCCATTCAGGGAGTAATGTTGTGACAACCCAGGCAACCAAATTTAAATTTCCCACATTTATTTTTAGTAACTTCAACATAAAGGTATTAAAATAACTATTAAAATAATACAAAATTGCAGGTAATTTCATGATTCAACGTTGAAGTAACTAAAATAAATGTGGGAAATTTAAATTTGATTGCCTGGAAGGGTTAAATTTATTTGTAATAGAGTTTTGTTTAAAATAGATTTTTAAATAAAAGGAAATACATTGATCTATGTGCCTCTTTTGTTTCTGCCGTATTGGAAATTTATAAAAAACACTAACGGAAAAGAAATAGTAAATAATGTTAGAAACAATTGCAACCTTAATAATTTTTCTTTGCTCTTACACTGTGTAAATGTTTTTGTTGCTTATATAAATGTTTTCGTGTTTTGTGCTTTATTTATATGAATTTATTGTTGTAAAGACTAATTGTATTATTTTTGCTTGTTTTGTGAACAAAATTATAGATTTTCATAATCTAAAATACAACAAACTCTTCATTTTATGTGTGTATTCAAATTTAAAACCTTCTGAGGAATTTAGAAGTTTGGTATTGATGCTGGACATAAAATCACGAATGCTAACATATAGAACTAAATTGTCATTAAATTTCTGTCAGATTCGCCATAGTGATTTAATATAATAAAAAGCTACTACTTAATTAGCGGCTTCGGTTGTGAAAACATGACTTTCAAGATAGAATTAATACTGTGTATAATAATATAGTTCTTGTAGAAGTAAAGTTTAAATCGAAAATTATGTAGTTACAATGTAATTCAACATTTGCCTCCACAATATGAAATGCATGTACTTCAACAATTGTAAAATAATTATGAATTGTTTTGTATGAACACTATTCATTAAATATTCCAATTGTGTTACGTAAATAACACATAAGGATTTAATAGTCCAAAGGTAAGTGTGTATATTTCTACAACGATTTGCTTTATGTGTTTCACATTTTTCTTTTTTCGTTCGAAAAAGAAATTGTATTTTCGCGGCTCTAGAAATTTTTGAGCCGGGTTACGTGCGATTGTAGCGACATCTTCTAATAACGATGAGAGTAAGTAGTGACGCCTAGAAGGCCTAGAAAACACAAACAAGTACGGACAAGCTCGCAATTCAAGCCTAGCTGCCATTTTGTAAAGCTGTTGTCGGGAATTTTCGAACGTGTGGAGTAATTTATATTTTAAAGATAGTAGAAAAAAATACACAAAATTACGCGTTTTTCATTCTGATTTTGTTGCAAATATTCTGAACATGTTATAGTAATAAAAACACGATTCTAGTAAAATAATGTTTGACTAAGTGATACATATATTTGCAAGTGTTTTACGATAATTGAGTTCAAATTCTTTCCTTTTTATGAAACAAATCTTTATTTATATTTTTATAGTATAAAATATTCTTCCAGGGATAAATATGTGTGGTTCTTTCTCAAATAACCAAACAAATAAAAATGCAACCACTTCAGCAAAAGGGTTTGCGTAGATATAAATTACAAAAATAGAGGTATCATCAGTTTGTTGTTTGTCTGATATAAAGCAGATCGAGGATTTTATCGCGTTGTTTGATTATTTAGAGCATGATTTGTGCGTGTTTGTTGTTAGAGAAGCAAATCCAGATCACAAAGAGTTGCTCTTCCTGCTCGCGGTCAACGTCGAGCAGATTACGAGCAATTTGGGCAACATAACCTACTCGCACTAACACCGTGTTGTAAACGGTCATTTGTAAATGTAATCTGACTTTAAACTGCCATCGAATAGGCACGAAAATAGATCAAACCTAACGATACCAATATGATTGATGTTAAAGAACGTCATGATATTTTAAAAAACTAACTTGTAGGTATATAAATACTAGTATATGATGCATTTTTATTGTAGTCTAAATTCATTAATTTGAAAATATTTTACTTTTCTGTTCATAATACTGTCCATCTAACAAAGTAAATAATAAAATTAAGGTTATATTGCAATCGAGCGCGTTTGTTTGTACCATCTTTAAGGTACAATTAATGAATTTAGACAACTCTGAGGCGCTCTCAAGTTACTCTGATGACTTCAGTAGATACTGCTTCCAAGCACACAACAAACAAAGCTATCTATTACAATAGCATAGGAATAAGGGTAATACAGGTTCCTGTATTTGGAACGCCTAAATGTATAGCACCTTGAAATCGCCAGTGCATGATTAGTTGCCTAGAATTATAAAAATAAGGCACAATTTATTACAAAGTTTACTGAATAAATGCACCAAAAGTCGTTACTAAAAAATACTGTTTATATTCTGTTATATATTACATTTCATTTTTATAAGTAATGAAATATTATACTACAAAAAAACGTTATTTGTGTTATTTATTTCTTATATTAGGCTTTCATATTATAGTTATTAAACAAGTCATGTCCGAGGGATTAAAGTCTGAATTTAATACTGCGATTTTTTTTGTAAAAAGTATTTTAAAAGGAAACGAAACTTTGAAAGACGCAATAAATAAACTTTTTTGAAGGAATGTGCCCACACATATCTAAGATTTGCTATACTTAATTCACTCTTTAAATAAGAAGATTTTTATTTGATAGCAGACAATTAAATGTCCATAACAGATTGTAATATTTTCCTCTTTTTACATAAGTATTTCTAGATACACAGTCGAGATTTTTTAATGAAATGAGGAAACTATTCTGAGTTCCGGAAATATATTCAAATTTTTGTTATGCTAATCAGCATTGTAAATAATGTATATAATTCATAGCAGGTTATAGTGGTAAATATCAGATTCGCTCCTGAGTAAATTTTAATAAAGCTTTTTGTCTGATTCACTTAACTACTCTTATTTTTGATTCTAAATAAAAATCGTTAGTGAATAAATCAATCAATATGTACGTACGCCCATATAAATAAATAATAATAAATATCAATAGTACTAGAAGACTAAAGTTTCAAAGAATTTCAGATAAGTAAGTTTAAATGCTATTCGTAAAGTATCCTCGTTAGATTTTTCAGTTTATGTAATAAATTGTTTTTATATTGAATCTAAATGAGTAGTTTTACAAGTATTTTAATAAAAACAGTTTTTTAGTCTCTTTTTTTTGTGCTAGTTAAAATAAATCTGTTGTTGCTGTGATACTCTTGGCTTTTATTTTAATTTATTAAGAACTGCGCGTTTATAATTTTATATCTTCTACTAAAAAAATTTAAATAACTTAGATTTTGTTGGTGGCAACGATGTTGGGAGGTTTACTTTGGGGAACAATCGCTTTTCGCAAGTAAATATATATAGAAATTGATTTATGACAATATACCTATTTGTGTTTATTTTATATAGTATAGTTATAAGTACATAAAAACAAATATATATGTATGGAACACATTTATTTCAGAAAAATGGTAACATTACATAAAACACATCAAGAAACTACAACTATACAGAAATATCTTTGGATAAATAGGATTCACATTTAAACATTTAACAATATCTTTCAATTTGTACTTTCAGAGATCCTTTTTTTTAGTCTAATGACATACTAGTCTAATAAAACACAAATTCAATCTCATTGCAACAGCCAATTTGGATATGTAAATAATACTGATAATTATGACTGAACTACTACTACTAACACTTGAAAATTTATCATTTAAATCAAATAGTGCAATTACACCACAAGCACATTTAAATATAACACAAAACAACATTAAACTATACCAAAAGAAAACAAAGAAACAACACATCTAGGCAAAGCCAATATCTACCAATACAATCTTTCTGTTCTAAGAAAAGAAAATAGAAGTTTAAAAAATTAAGTACCGAAATAATTTCCAGGTCACAAAAACATGTGTACTTTAAATTAAGGGTCTATAGAGGATCTAAGCGCTGTCCAAACTGGTTTTGCTTTCTTGAAGGCTAGCAGATCGGCGACGTTTCAACTCTTGACGTCTTTGCTTGGACTCCTTCTGACGCTGAGCTAGTAATTTCTTGTATGTATTGACTTCTTCTTTACGTTTCAAGCAACGTTTCTTCTTCAACGCCAAACGATGGCGTTTCTTCTGCAAGGTTTCGGGCGTGATCAAACGCTGAACTTTCGGCGCTTTGTATCTTGGCTTTTTGCCCTCTTTCTGGGGCAAAGGGCGCTTCACCACGTATTGGCGCACATCATCTTGCTTTGTTAAATTAAAGAGCTTTCTTATATTGTTTGCACGTTTCGGACCCAAACGACGAGGGATATTTGTATCTGTCAATCCTGGAATATCTTTTGCTCCCTTCCTCACAATAACCAATGATAATACACTTAGATTTCCATCAACAATGCAGCCCCTGACAGACTTACGCCTCCGCTCTCCATCACGTCTTGCACGGAAACAAGAATGATCATTTGAAAGAAGCAAACGTACTCTTCCATTAGTAAGAACACCTTGTTTCATGGGAAATCCTTGCTTGTCATTACCACCAGTAATTTTAAATATATATCCCTTCCAATCGTCTCCAAGCATATCGGCTTGGACTTCCGATCCCATGCGTTTATCAAAAAAAATCCTTACTTTGTGATCATCAACAATTTCGAAGAGTTTTTGGCAGCCTGTTGCCGGGTATGATATGTTGAACTTCATGGTCACTCTGAATTAAATAGAAACAAACAAATATTATATTGTGCTGTGTTATACCTGTACTTCAATCAATAAATACATACTATAATTTAATTCTGCACAATGACATAACTCAGTATGCAATTGAAACAGCTATTACTAGTTTAACTATGTAATATCGTAAAGAAACATTCTAATACGAAGAAATACGAAATTTATACAAAAATCGTTAAATGAAGCCATTTTCCCAGAACGCAATTAACAAATGCTGCTGGTGCCAAAACCTTAGCAACGCCAAACAAGATTTTATCCATATTTCAAAAATAACAGCTCAAATACTATAATTATTTGCTAAGCTCTAGTGCATATACACAATTTTCACTTACCTAATTTGTATCAACTCCTTTAAAACGTAAGGGTTTCCACTTCACAACCAAACCATGTATAAATATACCGCCAGAAGAGCGGTTTCCAGCTATGTTTTGCATTGTGTAGGTCACTGCGGCGCGCGCTTGTCAAAAGCACGCAGAAGGTTTCTGTGATCGCCTACTGTTTTCCATAGCGTGGCGTAACCTACTGGCATTTAAGTGTATTAATGAGATTTATTGATTTTCAAAACGGTGCTTTAGAACATTTCATGATTTCATACTTCAAATTACAGGATAAACAAATTAAGTTGAATATTAATACTATTTGTGATGTAGATTCACTAATGTTTACCATTGCCAAAGAATTGGATAGGTTAGGGCATAATATGTAGATAGTTACAGGGTGGTATGTATCATAAATGGCTATTTCATATCTGCTCTTTATTAGTTTTATTTCACTATCATTAATAATCACAGAGAAATTATTTAATTAAAGTAGGAACATTTTAATTGTTATGGAATCCATATAGTACTGTTAGTATTTAGGATGGGGTGACTTCGTGTTGTAAATACCTTTAGCATGGGGTTTAGGATGAACTGTAATTATTTAGCTTTTCATAAATAAAGTAAATTTAACACTTGGAGGCGGATATTACACAAAAGAGTTTTTTGATATAGGTAGATGTTTGATTGTTTGCTAACAGATATTTCATAAAAAACTCTTTATAATGGGTTAAGTTTTATAAAAGATGAATATCTTTTATAAACGTTGTTTATCAAAGATTTAAAAACTTTGATAATCTACCTAATGTCCAAAGGATTTCAGGTGCAATTCAATTTTGAAGCTAATTTGTGCTAATCTGAGAATAATTATAATATAATCAATCTTGATCGATATTTTGATTTGATATTCTTTATTTTACAAAGTGTGTCTACGCACAAGTGGGTACTGCCGAACGTATAGAGATTATTATTCTCAAAAATTTTTAATTTTGGGAATTTATTTTCATATGGTGATTTATAAAAACAAATGAGAAAGATCTGATTTTCGGATTGTATCATGGATAACAGGCCGGATAAAATTTTGTGGCGTCCCGCGGACCGTAGGTTGGCAATTGTTGTTCTAGACATTCGCACTAGAAACTTCGATTGCTTATTGATGAAGCATATTACAGCACCCTCCATTAGCGGTTTAATTATGGAGGAAGATCTTCGTTCTTAGAAAATTCCCTTGTTTAGTTTCAGGAAATCTATCAATTAGACTTTCGTAAGCCAATCAGCTAGCTGCGTGCATTATTTTTAACAAATATGTTGTACAAACAAGTAACTTGAACTTCAATGGAGTTGAACCAAGCGCTTTTTATACAATTTTTAACTCCTTTAAGAGCTAAAAAAGAGCGATCGTTACTTACATTGAAAATAGAATATTGCAAAAAAAATATTCTCAGAATTATGTCTATATTAGCGAATGCAAATCTTATTTATTCTTATTAAATTAATGGCATAAAAATGTTAATATAAGACCTTCGAAAAGTCATGTAGAATGTTTTTAATTTTTCAGAAATATTTTTATATGCACACGAAGTCGATAGAAACATTATTGTTTTAAATAGAATCACAGATTTTTTTTGTTAGATTTGTAATAAGATTCTCTAATCTCTCTATTGAAAGTTATTTGCAATTTTAGATCATTGCTTGTCTTCAATTATGGATAGTATTTTGAAATACATTATAAACAGTTCGGCTTTTTTTTGGGATATTTGTAGAAATGTGAAGAAAGTTAGGATGTTTTCTCCGAAATAATCATTAAAAAATATTATAATATAATATGTAATATAGGTAGCAGCTACTTCGCTCTTGGACACCAGATTTTAACGATGAATCTAATTTATTCTAACCGCATTTTTATAAATAACACTCCTCAATTCCAGAAATATTTACAGAAACGCTAAAAGGATTGATATATGAAAATTTCCTTAATAATAGATAAATAAACATACAAGAATTGGGTTCATTTTGTTCCACACTAGACCATTTCGTCGTATTTTTGCAACAAAAAACTAACTATTTTCCCGTTGTAGAAAATAAAGCAAGCGTTGTTTCCAAGGATTTGTTTTGCAGTTGCTATAACCAACTTTCTCAAAGAGGACATTTTAAACATCGTCTCATTATGGTTTTCTATTGATTTGAGTAGATTTAAGATATAATGCGCAATTGAAGATAAGCGTTAAGTTTTATTTTGTTTAAATTGCGCTCCGCGGAAGTTTCCATCGCGCGTCGCTACAATTGTACAACAAATGTTGTATTGTCGGGGGCCATTCGTGTTGATTTTTATATACGGCACACACATAAATGATTAAAAATAATTAAATTCATTATAAATAAATTTATCTCTATTAATTTGCCCATTTTTCCCGAAGGTTCTTAATGACTGTTTCAGTATGTATTTTCTTGCCGAGTGTAGAAGTGATTTGCCACAACCGCGAAAGCGCTATCATCTGACTACTACTTTTGATTTTTTTAAGTAATAAGGTAGTAGTTTTCTTGGATATTAAATTGAAAATAGAGGGAGGTTATTTTGAGCTAGATTCTTTTATTTTAGCCAACATGATTAAAACATTTCTGTATGAATTGATGTGTTATATAAAATAACTTTGATTTCATACATTATATGTCTTAATTTTGAAAAACATTAACGGATTAGTGCTTAATAAACATTAGTAGTCAAAAGGCACTCCAAAATGATCGCTATTATGCGCATAATCAGTCGCATTACCATAAGGGTCCTCTTTTCGAAAATATTTGTAAAAATGTGAAAAAAGTAAAATGTATCTTTAGTATTAATTGTTAATAAATAACTGGTAATTGTGTCTATTCTGCAAAGGCACCAAATGATGCGTTTTTATTGGAAAAATTCAATACTTTTTTTGTGCCATGTTAAGAAAAAAATGCGTACCTATACCTAGTTATCAAATTGCCTTAAAACAATAATTTTATTAAATTAAGTATAGGATCTTCATTAATTGATTTGCAACTCGAGTAACTCTATCCCCAGCATAAAGTCACCTTGGCAACATTAGATGAAGGTTCAAATTCTTCATAGGTGATTATTATGAAACTGTACATAACTTGCTTTATTTAGTATTACCTACTTAATTTTCGAAATATTAACAATAACTTACGCGAATCTAAAAATATATCGAGATATACACATTTCTGGTAGTAGGCTCCGAAATGAATATTATATAGCTTGGTCAATTATCAAACTAAGGTAATAATCATTTTGTCACTTTTCCATGTTCATACTGCACCATTATCTGCTTTTGAAGCTTTTTTTCCAGTGTTCCCTTGGATATGAGGGTTAATTTATCGTATCAGGCTGTAGAATTAATAACAGGTCACGGTAATTTTAAACCATATTTATGTAGAATTGGGAGGGTTAATGATTCGCTTTGTGAATGTGGTGGGGTAGATACAGCGGGGCATGTTTTCCAACAATTCTACCCCTCTCAAAGTTACTAAGACGGCGAAGATTTTGACGCCTTCGAAATCTAGGCATTTTGTTACGCTTAACACTCATATACGGACGCGCAATAGTTAAATATTTCTGTACTAGTTAGCTCTCATGAACAGGTTTCTTCGTTTCTTCACAAAAAACTAAGAGATGAAATTGTTTTTTTCACACAAGATTATTAAAGATAAAAAGTTCACATTCTTACCATAGCTTGCTTTAAATATAGTCATTCTGATGCCAAAAAATCAAGTTGAACAAATTATTGCTTCTGGGTGTGATACATACGCAATTTTACACAAATAAAGACTTGAACATTTTTATGTAATATTTTATTAAAGTAATTTTATAATACACTTAAAACAGTACAATAATTAACTTTGAATTTAACATATACCACTATTAGGGATAGGGTCTAGTTACCTTCGGTTTTTCGTCCTCCTCATCTAAATTTACAATAACTATATTAAATAATAAATAAGTACGACTAAATAACAAAATATCATCACTATGATAGTACATTTATTATATTATAATATATTAAATCACGGAATATATTGGAGAGATTGCCAATACTTTGTTAAATCAATCAATTGTCTTTGATATTCTATATATGTACAAAACAGATGGTTACACTTCCCCTTGCATGCAGTGCATCGTTGACTCTTGTGATAACTCATCTAAAGAAGAGTCTGAAAAAGGAAAATATTATTGTTTTTAGCAATGTTGTGACTGTAAGTTGTGAGTAATCTGTTAATACACACAACCGATTTTCTTACCAGTTGGGGTAAAAATCGGCGAGCCTTTATTATTATTTTGCTGTTGAAACGAGTAGGTGAGGTGCAGGTTTATATGGCGGCTGAAACTGTTGCTATCGTCCCTTCCATTGTGCACTGAAATTTAATTAAAAACGGAAATTGCATAATTAAAAATCACTATTCTCTTAATTATACATTAATCGTATAATGCTTTAGAATATTTTGCTTTTCAGAAAGTATGACCACAGGGCGTGCTATCAAACCTACTTTGTGTCTTCACTTTTCCCGTGTGCATATGCTTCTTCTGTCGCGCCCTTGAATTTTGAAACCACACCTGCGTCACCCTTTTGCTAAGACCAGTTATCTGCGCGATCCTTTCCAAATCTTGGCCGTCGGGATTAGAATCTAACTGAAAATTTGCCTGCAGAACTTGCAACTGTTCCTCAGTAAAGGTGGTTCTTACTCGCTTGGCTTTATTTTTGTGATAACCCTCTGCGTCACACCCGTCTGTCAAAACAAAAAAGGTCGAAAGTTAATTGCTATTAAAATATCAGTGAACTACCTTACGTATAGAAAAAAAGTATTTTTACAGTAATCAGCACGGTTGAATTTATTTATTCTATATTAATTACCATCTGAAGATGTCGTCCCCCCATCCAAAGTTTCCAGATAATGAGCTTTGCAAAGTACCCTGTCTTCGTGCAAGGCAAATTCTTCACCGGTCGATAATTGTCTATGGCAGGCAGCACAGGCAAAGCACGCTAGATGGTAGACATGGTCGCGAGCTTTCCTCACCCAATCACTGGATGATATTCCTCTTGAGCATACCGAACATTTAGCACCAAAACTTCTGGAAATAAAAAATACTGTTAGGTGATAATCATAATAATATATATAATATATATTATATATAAGTTTATATACTGCAACAAGTAAAATACTTTGTAAATATTGCATTTTTACATATGGAGCAGTCGTAATTGTTACAGTAAGGCAATTAAGTTTTAATATTTTTTTCGATAATACATACGAAATAGAAAACTAACAACATATTAAAATGACAAAACATGAAAAAAATAAAAATCGTTTCAATTATGATTTAGTAAGTTAAGTATTTATTAATAGTTTTTAAATTGTATATCAGCCAATAATTTAATATTGTGTAATTTAATATGTTGTGGTATATGCTTGTAAATAGTTATGTGTCTATTACATAGGTATATTTTATGAATTTTATAGATGTGTGATTGACAACGTCGTTTTTGTAATTAGTTTTTGTTTTAGAATCATATGTTTAATATTTTTCAAAAAAATTCTTTACGTAGTAGGTCCTTACAATACAGTACATTCCAAATCTTAAGTAGCGAAGAAGTAGAAGAAGAAGTAAGAAATTTAAATAATTTTAAATTTTTAAATATTTTATTTTACCTTATTATTAACAGTGGTGCAGGAAAACATTAATATTGGGTAGGCTAAGAATTTTACGACTTTGGAACACGCTGACAAATGTATCTCTATAATTAAGTTTATACAGGGCGGTTTTTTTTTTCTCCTTATCTGTATGGAAATCTCGAAAACCAGAAGAGATATGCATTGGGTTAATGGAGAAAGATTTGTATCTTGATAAGCCTAATTCAGATTCGTTTTTGTACACTTAAGGAAATATATGGTTTACTAGATCGAGGCTCAAGATAGCTATATTGAATGAAAATACCGGTTTACCGGTAATTTTTTTTTTCATGTGTGACATTAATGGAGATTCCCCAAGAAAAATAGGGTTAGAAGTTAGGCTGTGAAAATACAATTTTTACATAATCTTAAGGCATAATATTAGAATTTTTGTAATAAATATTTGTATTTAATTATTTTAAACAGTTGTAAGAAGTAAAACAAAATATTTAAGGTTCAAATTTTTACAACAATGTTGCATTAATGTTCTCTCATAATGTGGTGTATTCAAAATTGCTATTAATTTAAATATGTGAAATGTTGTTCTTATATATTATAATATGAAAAAATCACATACAATATTTACATATTACATTGTACTAAATCATTATTATTATTTTTAAATATTTAAAAATGAGACATTTACTTACTCTTTAAGAAAAACGATTTAAAACTTAAAAATCTTAAAAAAACTCCAGAGCATATGCTAACTCAACTTTTTTCGAGAGATAAATAAAATCCACACAAAAAACCATAAAATGAGAGAATTGAAATTGCACTTGTTGACAAAGGCAAGTAGGAAAAGTGGGGTGTTTTGCTTCCTATCGTCCTAGCAACAAATGAACATTAATCTCGTTTGTCTTTGCGTTGCTTTTCGTTATCCATCTTGTTTTCATTCTTATTTTCTTTTAATTTCTACACGACCTTTTTTTCAATTTTTTGCTTTTTTTTGTTGAGAATTTTTTAATTCCTTCTCTTTCTGACTCAGTGGAATGGATGTTATACGTTTCTAATCAAAAGTTTTTGTCAGTTTCTTTTCTATATTCTCTATTACAACGGTTCTCAATCTCAAGAAAGTTTAAATTAAAATTAAACAAAAAAGATCTCCCATAAAATTAATAAGTGGGTATATTGTTACTTAGACTTCGCTGTTTTTTTTTTATTTTCAATGTCCCTTTAGACCTTTAAATACATATCTATGAACACAATATTTCGTAGATAAAAATTTCTGGTATGGATATTTCATGTACCGAATAACCGATAAATTTTTGTAATTTACCGGTAAATTTACCGAACGTCTTTTGCTCAATTTACCGGTAAACCGGTATACAATCCTTAGCTAGTACATTTTTATTACCGTAATTTACAGTTAATTTTATCTATTTATTGTTAGTTGCTCTTCTTCTGAATAAGAATCAATTAATTTACATTTATCCTGTTTTGGTATCTGGTAGGTATCTAAATAAAAAAATAAACATTTGCAAAAAATAGAAACACAAATGAATATTGTTTTTAGAAAAATCAATACCGAACATTTTTTTTAATTTGCTTAGCATTTTGAGTTAGGAAGCAAAGTCTAATTTTTTCTAATCTAATCGAAACCATAGCTTGCGATCATGTAAGGGTCGTAGTACTTATCTTAATAAATAACAGCACAATACACTATTATTATACAGGGTGTCGTACGATCGAACGTCAGCGATTTATATATCAAAAATTATTTACCAGAAAATACTAAAAATTTTAGTGTAGACAAATATAGATTTGGGCAAATCGAGCAAAATATCTATAAGTCTCTGGCACTTTCGGTTACACAGGGTGTGACATGCTCAAAAGATGTGAAAAATGTTTAGAAATTCAAGGACGGAGTTTTGAACATTTATTAAATATTTAAAAATGAGACAAAATATTTAAAAATGAGAAAATTGCTTCAACATCGCTAACGTATTTTCTTCACTATATCACATCTTAGTCTTGTAATATGTATGAATATTCTGCTTTTGTTAATACAAATTGTAGCTCTGACTGATGAGCGATACTTTTTAAATTTTGTACTACACGTTTTAAAGCAGGTACGGACGGTTTCTGTTCCTCTGGATACTGTAGAGCGAAAGCGTTACATGTCCTTGATATCACTTTGTTACATTCTCCATAGATAATAAATAAATTTAAATAGTCTTCGTTTGTATAGTTAAGACGCGGTGGCATTTTGGTTTGCACAATATTGACAGTTTTACTGCAATTGTTTTTGCGTCATTTCGGGCATGGCTAACTTGCCCATTTTTTGAAATGTAAGAAAGTACTTCTTTTGAAATAACTCGAAAACCCTTGCAGATAGCTATAGGGAACTTAATAACAAATTGCTCTTATTTTTAACGTTAAATAATAGTAAGGTAGAAAAAAAGGGTATTCCATTTGAAATTTTTGACTTTTCTGCATTTTTCGGAATTAATGTTTTAACGACGTTCATGCACGCCCTGTATGAGATATAATAATTTTTATACGCCATATTGATGCATTCATGGGTATGCCAAATGGGCTGAAGAAAACTGAAAGCGCATATGAGATATTAACGTTTTTGTAAGGAGTTGCAAATGTCACTTTTCTACAAAGAATCGGAATATCTCGAAAACAAACAAATTTAGGTATAGGAATCCCTACATTAAATTTTAACTAAAATTTTAAGGGCAATTCAAAAATACAAAAATACACAGGGTGTTGCATTTAAAATAAGAAAATAAATGTCACACCCTGTATAACCGAAAGTGCTAGAGGCTTGTGCATGTTTGCTTGTTGTGCTTGTTTGCTCGACTAATTTTCATTTTTTTCTAGTGAATAGTTTTCCATATTTGTGTTTTCCAATATTTGTCGTACGACACCCTGTATAGACAATTTCAATTGCGTGTCAGCCTGCTATTTTTGGAAGAATAAAAAATCGATCACATCATAGAAGGATAAATGTTTACGTTACCTTGCGCCAGACGAAATATACTATAAAAAATCTGGTTAAAAATCACCTTGCCCTTTGTCTAGATTCTACATCACTGAGTTCTTGGTATACGGACAAATAGCCATCGAAGAATCTACCACACACGCAACGACAATAGCCATAAGCATATTGTAGCGCAGTGACTCGCACTTCTGGCTTTCATTTGTCATCCGTCAGAGACAGCAGTGACATCTGACCAGCTCATCTCGCGTATTATTCTTATCCAAACTCGAGTGTGGTTCCCAGCGTTCCCAAGATAATATGAGCCTTTATGTTGTGTAACTTTTTCGTCTCCTTTCTCCTCTCCTTCTTTTTTTTTTCTTCCTTATTTATTATTTTTAAATCAATAAATCTTTTGAAGGCACAAACGGTAATGCTCGCGTCACTTTACCAAAACAATGATATTTCTCAAACGGAATGTAAGACAACCGTCGGTCTTCAACGCATGACGAAATTCATCGCCAAAAGAGAACAAGTGACGGCGGAGACTTATCAAACAATGGATTGTTTTCATTACGGTGTCCGCGTGGTGCGTCTTCTTCAATGAGTCTCGCGGCAGTGACTGGTTCATAAGAGAATGCTTGTTGAAAGTAATGTTTGTGTTATTGAGACTGAGTACGTGGATTCGAGAGGTTTTTAATATGAATGTCGTAGAATGTGCTCTGTCATTCTTACATACAGAATATGAATATGTACCTGATATTTAGGTCTGAGAAAATGAACTAGTTTTTAAGTTATTAGGCGGATTGTTCTTGAGAAGTACCTATTTGCTAAAAGTATGAAAAGTACACTATAATCATGGAAAGATGGAAATTCGATCACTGCTCTTTTAACAACAAGGTAACACCAGAAACTAAAAAAAATACTAAATTTGCAAATACGGCGGTAGAGTAGTTTCCTGGTTATGTTTCCCTGAACTGCTCGCAACATGTTCGAGATTGGAGAGGCACTAATGATTTTTTTTAGGACTATAAATTATTATTATTATGGTGGGGAGTTTCTAAGCCTATACAGTATCAGTTGCTTCCTCCTCTTGCAAGAATCTGCAAAGAGTATTCTCTGCCTGGGAGAGTCTGCCAGGCCCTATGTTTATTTAGTCTACAATAACTAGTAACCAAACTTACAATTACTAGACACCACCATTTATTGAGAAATTAAAATAATAATTACATCCTGAAATCCACTCAAAAGTACTACATGAGATTACCTATTCTAATTATAGCATTGTTCCTAGCATGTCAGTGGTCCATATTCTAATTAACTATTATCTAATTACAATTATTGCGGAAACATCAGTGATGGTGGTATTGATATTGTTAGTGCAATTTCTGGAATTATATCTTCATTCCGTTTAGATGACATGTCAACTAGATCAACACGCATGGTTGGGATGTCACAAACAACGGTACATCTAAAATGTTATTATATAATGCAAAAAATATACGAAATCAATTTATCATGTTTTGAATCGAAGTAAGGTTGATAATTGAATGAAATTCAGCAGCTTACTTCTCTTCTGTTAGAGCATTCAAACATTCGTTCCGGTTGTAAGCTGCTTCGGGTAAAACCACTGTTGCACCAAAATGGTAAACACGCAATGTGATATTTTATATCTAATTCTGTCCTTTTACCAATTGCGTATGTTATTTACCATATTGAAGTGGTGGGATATTGTAGCTTTAGCTTAACCTGTTGTTCCCTGTTAAAGTAACAATTTCTTATATTTCAAATGTTGACATATACTAAACGAATATGTCACTTTTATTTTGTCGCTTGTCAAAAAGACATTTTGACAGTACTACTCTCCCATATATGTATTATACCTATATTGCTTACTAAAGGAGAAAATCATGAGTAACAATATGAGAGCGGAATATATCTCCATCTCTTTTTCATGGGTGACTTAGCTAAACTGCGCATGTGCCGCATATGGAAACCTATTGGTCCAAAGCGACCGATACCCGCTATGAAAATTGGTTGGTTTGTGCACGTTGTGCTTTGTTCATTGCGCATAGTGACACAAGCCAAATCACGCGTCGATTATTGGCGATTAGCGTTTGTAAATAAATGTGCAATTAGTGTGCTAGGGAGGTTTTTAGAATGAGTGCAAAAAGAAAGGAAAAACCGAAATGGACATGTTTTTTTTTTGTGTAACAGCTCTAGAGGTACTGCCACAGAATATTGTCACAACCAGAATGCAAACTCTTTGTCGGCTCTTTTGATCTGAGTGGGCAAAATTTCGTGACCTTGATGTCACTGTTCGGGCGAGAAGTCAGAGTCGGCTTCGATAAAATTCCGTGCCTGACAGGACCTAACTGAAGTGAATTTCGAGAATATGATACATATCTACGATAAAATGAAAGAATATCGCTTATTTTTACAATTATTTTACTTTCTTTTCCAATATTTTCATATTTTATCCTCTTGCACTTTATAACACTATTTAAATTAACATACGAATATAAACTTGAAGTCAGCGACGTGTGTCTAATGCAAAGAACATAGCCGGAACCACATGTTCTCGCCCGATTTAATGGCGGATCAAGCTGCGCGATGAGAATGTGCGAACCCTTCCCGCCAAGCCAAGTTGATGTTCTGGTTGTTAGATATTCTGTGGTACTGCAGAACATATTAATCAATATATCTATATCAAAGTAAAATTATAATTATTGTCATCAAAACTATTCAAGATTTCCCCTTGCCTATCATAAATTTATATAGAATTTGTATTTTTCAGTGGTTATAATATAAATATTCTAATTATAATCATGTGTAATCAATTAAGTTTTAAACATTGTCAAGTACACATCGTTGTATTCCTAAAATTTTATATACTTTAATTCGTTACACTGTTCAAATTGAAATTTAAACCGCCACTTTCTTTTGATGGAGCCTGCCCAGTAAACACAATTCACCTGTAAGAAAAGGATACAACGATATATGCCTCTCATATTGTTGGTCACGTTTCTTGACCATTATTAGGATAGAGAATTAGCAATATAAGTATAATACATATATGTACTCTCCGATGTAAATTGTATACAATCAAACTATCTGGGTTTATCAAATTAATCTTGTTCATCTCTTATACTGTTCACAACGTTTTCAGATACTAATTTTAATAGTTCATCGTAATTGAAAACTCCCCTAAAAGAAATGAATTTATTATACAGTGTGTCTTACGACGAGCTTGCATTAAAGGTTTATGTAGAAGTAAATAAATTTAGATTTAAACATTTTTCTAGTAAACTTGTGTGTGTAGGTCAGTTTAGCTAAAGTATTTTTAACTTCCGGTAATGTTCCTTTGTTATTGCAAGTGGAAAGGTAGTATTTTTATTTCAAATTTAGATTCTACTGTGAATTTTATGTCAAGTTTATCTAACATACTGTGTAGGTACTATGCTTTACCAGATATTCGCTTTTTTTTTAAATAATTTTGTGTTACGTAGTGGTTCAGGAACTTTTAATTTTTTTGCAGTTGGTACAATGGATTTTCTTTTTCATGTTTATTTGTAAATAATATCCACCAAATGGGGTATCTGTTTCCAATAATGAAATTAAGAAATATTAAATTGACTGCAGGAAGAGAGGGGTGAAAACAAAGATTTTTTTAATAGCAACCCCTAACTTTCTCTACGCCAGTGATATGAATTATTGAGTGAGGAAATCCAAAATGCTGCCACGAAGGATTGCAGTAGGTAGTAATGATGGTGGAAAATGATAGAATAAAATAATTTGACTTTTTGTTTGAATAACAATGAAATGCGTTCTTTTTCCAACTTTTTTTAAACCACTTAACATTAGCAGGGTGGTAAAGATTCTACAAGCCATCCATACAAACGATCGCAGGTATGGCAAACTCGTGTGCAATGTCTTCTTCTCTGTTATTAGTATTAGAAACTTTTCTGAATTTAGCAGGTATTGAAATTGTAATAGTTTCAATTGCCTGGCTCCTCTTAAAGAGCCACGAGGCTCCACCATTTCAAATCACAAATTATCATTAGAAAGCTTTTATTTTCCGGAAAAATACCGATAAATGAACGTAGATGGCCGTCGCATATGGGCTTCGGTTTAGACACTTCCCCGCAATAAAAATTGTGTTTATAGAATATATAATATTTATTAATTATAGTAATGAAGTGTAGTGTATTATTTTAGGATGACATAGCGTGCAAATTAATAACTATTGTATTACAAAATGAACTACCATTCATATCTTTCTTACGGTAAAAATTATGAAAACGAAATAATAAATATAATAAGGAAATTATTCCTGAAAAAACCATTATAAGAGTGTTTTAAGTATGAAATAAGCCATTTGCTTAAGTAAATAAACAAAGAAAATAAAAATTGTGTTTCGCATTCTTTCTAAGAGATATGTCCGCTTTCGCTTAAAATAGCCATTATATTTTGCTGGACGATCTACGTTTAAATAACTCATGTGCTTTGTGTTGTGCTATGTTTTCGTCGATATAAATTGCGTTAGTTAGATGGGGGAATGTAAATAAGTCGCCCGTGTACCTGCAGTTAAAAACTATATCTATGCAATTCCGAATGAAATACGTTAGTATTTATATTTAGGTAGATAAGTATTCCCGATAGCAATTTAATGTATTATTCATTTTAAAATGGCTTCTAAATTCGTCTACAATACATTTTTTGTGTCGGTATTATTTTAGTTAGCAATAAACGAGGTAATAAATTACTGCAAGCTACACTGGGAAAAATGAAAATGTCGGTACAAGTTTTCGTTTAAATCAGCAGACTTAAATTTTATTGCAAAACAGTAACCTCATTGAAAGAAAACGCATATTTTAGTTGAATTATATGTGTTAATTCAAACAATTATTTGCTTAACCGTCAATGGAACCACAAAATTAGTTAACTGAATGCATGTGCGGCCGATTTGAACAAACATTTATTTTAATTCAATATTAAGATTATTGGATGAACCACAATTGTAGATTGATTCAAAACATTAGTGCAACTAATTCTGGGTAATTGATTTAAACATTCCGGTGGTTTGAGCATATTTAAATACAATTACAATTTAAGAGAAGATGGGCTTTGGGACAAAAGTAACAAACATTATTTCTCAAAGAAAATGAAGATTTGTTGAAATGATTATTTGAATCTCCAAAAACCATACTAAGATTTGGACGATCATCTAAGCAATTTGAACCCTTAAGTGGCATAAGTAAAAGAAGAAACGTAGAAGAGATATGAAAAGAATATGGAGTAACAGAATTTACATATGCCATAGATATGAAATTGGGAGAAAAAGGTAGAAGAAGTCCAGCAAATGCCAGTGAAAGTATCCTTCTATTATCCCAACTAGAGGAAGGATTGACGAGGGATTAATACATCGCATCGGTTCAAGGTAACTTTGTCTAAATATCATCCATCCATGTTAATGGACAATCTGACATTTATGTTTTGTCCGTGAAAGGTACATAATCTCTATTTAATACTAGAATGTTTACATTTTAATACTGCGCAGTAGCTAAATAGCAAATCGCTTTCAGGGTAAATCAGAAATAAATAATTGCACTGGTTTGGTACATGGCGAAAGAGTTAATTTCAGCCAGTTGTTAGAACCAAAAAATCCAAATGTATCTGTATATTGTTAAATTGTATATTATAATAAATAAATTCATTGTAAACATTTTTTTCTTGTTGCTGGTAGTTTTTAACTATACGAATATTTGTCGTTTAAGTAAATATCTATTTGCCTTGCTCCGTGCAGTATCACGTTCGATTTTAATTTGTTCCTAGTGCTATTATAATGTATTCTACTAATTTTTTAAGCAATTATGATTTTTTCATGTTCATATTGTCTCATTTGTATACAACAATAATGTAGTAAGTATTATCATCGTTTTATAAAAATAATTTGTTTTTTTTAAACTTTTGTAATTATTCTAGTGTTGGCTTGTACTATTTAAAAAAATTACTATTAAACTAAAATTATTAAGAAGACTATTTGGCATAGTCGAAACGTATATTAATCCAGTGACAAGTGAACATGATGTATATTTCACTAAATTAACTCAATTAAATGACAAGCCAAGATATCCACAAAAACTGCATTTTCTTTATAATTATATAACATCTAATCCGAAAACGTTCGTACGTTGAAAGTGAATGTATAAACTAAATATCTAATAGATAATTCAACAGATGTTCGGTCATCTAACTGTAATTTGCTACTGGGGCTACTTTATTTTTCTCTGTGTGTTATTATAATATGAGTAGCTGAAGTACTCTTATAAATTGTCTAATAAACCATAGCCCTCTCAAAAAAAAAACTGAATAGCACAAATAGGATTTATCTAAACCTTAAGAATCTATTGTGTATTCATGCAAAAACGTGGTTTCTACAGTATATGAAACATAACTAATGACCTAGGATAATTTAGAATTTAGTTTGTAATTATGTCAATGGAGTACGCTTTTCGATTATAACCTACATTACGTATTCTCCACGATCTGTATACACTTCCTTTTCATTTATACATAAGTAAGCTTGAAATATCTATGTCTGCATATTATACAATATCGTATTTTACTTCGATGACTAGTCAAATATATTGTATGTGCTTACAATATGTGTGTGGAACCATGTATGACGAAACTTGACTGTTTTCTTTCACAACAGCAAAATACCGCCAAATCGGATCGATATAAATACATTAGGTATATATGTGCCTATCTAGTAGGCGTGCTGCAGAATGCCAAAGGAAAGTACGGTGGTGCACAACGATTCATTGAAAGTAACAATGAAGGTGTATTGACTAGTTTTGATCGGCAACCCATAAATTCATATAAATGAAATGATGGATCGAAAGATATGATGGACGTGTAGGCCGATATCTGTACAAGCGGATCTTCTCTGTGGATATTTCTGAAAGAGAATGCGACGTCGCAGAAGACGATGACTCGCGCATTCTGCAGAGGGACCTCCTCTGAGAGGAAGGATCAAGCCGCTACATCGAAACAATGATCTTCATGCACATTTATGTTCTACCTACGGGTTTGGATCGTATTAATGTACGATACATGTGGAGAGGAGTAAATATATCTGTCTGTGAAGTCTTTATGAAACAGGATAAATATAAAGACTAAAAATAGACAATTAAGGAGACAAGTATTTCTTTACAGTTGTCAGTATATCTAATTAATTTGAAATAAAGAAACTATAGAAGAATTATGGTGCTCAAAAATTAAAATTATTTCCTCCATTTCTTACAAGAACTCAAACAGGGGACACAGGCAAATATATCACAAGGATGTAGACACATGAATATCCGGTCATTCCGCGCTACATGAGATTTTATTAATTCAGGACAATTGTTTCGAGAACGCGTGGGCCTTCATTATCAGAGAGACACATCGAAGATCAAATGAAGTAAGTAAAAATAAGAAAAAATCTATTACCTAAACATGCGACGTTACCTCCCTCTTAAAAGGCAACAAATTTACAAGTGCTTTTTGTACGCCTACTTGACCCTTCGCGATAAATGTGAACCCATTCTATTTCCATAAATCTATCAAAGTTGAAGTGGTGGAGGGGTGCAACTTTCCGATTCAATAAGTTATTTGAATGTTTCTTTTTCCTTTCGTATATATGGTTTTGTACTCGTCTAACTCTTTCAATAATTGTACATTTTTCACTAATTTAAGGGTTTCTACATAGATTTTATGTCCAGTATGGTTTATATGTTGCTCAAAGTTAGATGATTCAAGTCTCCCATAGTAATAACTTGCTATGTGTTCGTTAAACCTAGTTCCGATCGCGCGCTTTGTTTGTCCGATGTAAACTTTATCACACTCCCTAGCACCGATTTTGTAAATCCCTGATCTTCCATTAAAATGAGGTTTTTCTTTCGCATTGCCTAAAAGATTTCTCAGTGTGTTTGCGAGGTGAAGCAAATGTTCAAATTGCCTAAATCTTTTGAAATACGATGGGAAAGTAATTTAACAAACTTTTTGTCGTGATTTTCTTGTGAAGTTGAAGTGAAGCACTTTTTACATAGTGTTTATATGGGACCTTTACTTTATACTCCAGACTACACATATAGATGAGTAACCATTATATATCGCTACCTTTTTGACGAATTGCAATTATTTGTTAAATCTCTTCTTGTTGCGTGGGAATCTTATAAGGCTATTGAAATTTGAAATACAAAAATTATTCAGCTTGTCATTGAACGGCAATTTTTTTTTTATTTGAATATATATTCACTACAACGCAATTTAAAATGCGTTCAACCAAATTATATATCCTCAACACGTTTATAACCCATTTTGCTTATCTATTTTGCCTGCCAAATGGTCGAACGTCCCTCATATTTCCTCGATTTCAAAAGTTGACTTGATTCTGCATAAGTGAAATAAATGCCTTTAAGTGTGTGAGGGACCGCGATTTCGAATCTCACTTTTGTCATTTGCGGCAACTTTTTTTTCCAAGGCCGTAATGTTGAGTAGGAGGAAAATTTGTCTCTGAATAATATAATAAATTGCTTAGGATTTATCTACGCCGTAAAAAATCCCATTCTTTTCAATACTAAGTATAAAAATTATATCATAATTTCCTCCATTTTTTACATTTATGCCATTCATGCCGCTATGTTATCTGGTTTTGTAATGGGACACCTAGTATATATTTTTATTTATCATTTATTTGATTGATAAAAGAAAATTGATTTCATTTTGTTTATGTGAACATATAAAATAGGTAGACTGTGTAATGTACTTTTAGTTTTTTAATCTGTGTGTGTATGCGTACGGTGACGTACCCTCAGCTTCATTAAAAGTACAACGAACAAATGAAATATATTCGCGGGGTCACGAGGACAGCGCAACGTTTCTGATTGAAGGAGCATCTGGGACGAAAGTAAGGAAGAATGTGTGTATGCAGCAAGAAAGGAGTCGGTTCCCAGCGGCTAAGCGAAACGTACGTGTTGTCGTACTGAAAGCGGTAGCACAAGGAGCCGCCATTAAGTACTAAGAGAATAAATACTTATATATTTGTAAAAGTGAGTCGCATGGAGGGTTAACACGTCCCATCTATTGCCTAGTACGAAGGCTAAGAATAAATACTCATAAATTTGGGAAAGTAAGTCGCATAGAGGGATAACATTGACCCTTCTATTGCCCAATACCTTGGCCACCTGTTAATGCTGATGAATAAACCGTCTAAGTGAGGAATTTTGCAATTGTGGTGGGCTAAATTGTCGTGCTGCCGTATGCTGGGAGTTCTCTATAGTACCTAGAGAGCAGAATATCGCCTCCGAGCTACCTCGAGCTGATTTACGGACGAAACCGCTGTGTGCGCCGAAATCTCAGCGACCACGCCCAAAACCGAGGGACCACCATAAACGCAAGTGTTACTGCATATTTTTCATACTTATTAGTTTGCAACATTAGAAATAATAATTTTGTTTGCATTTATTCTAAGTTTCGTAATTTCAATTAGTCAGTAATATTCAAGGGAGCCCCAATTTTTACCACTAAGTCATTTTTGCTTACATTGTGGCTTTTTCAACTGTATTAATTGTCAATTTCTGCTTTCATTGCTTTAAATAAAATAAAAAAGCAATGTAAATGTGAAATCAATTTCTTTTATTTTTCTTTTATTTAGTATACACGGTCGTATTATATTTTAAATACTTATAGAACCGCACAACCTGAGAACGATAATTTAATCGATAAAATAATTTCAGCTAGCTTACTATTTAATTCAACTAATCAATATATACTATTACTTTTAAATCCGAACCCTAACTGATATAAGGCCCCCAACCTGAGAATATAATATTCGGAAAAAAAGTTTTATTAGAAAAGTAGAATCATTAAATCTGGCGCCCAACGTGGGGCTTCGATATAAAGTTCCACCACAGTCGATGAATTATTCTAGGCTTATTGATTCTTTGTGAATCATTCAATTGTCTTTGTGAGATAATCCCTTTTAACTTTTTATTTTGATTTTATTCACGAATCTGTAATGGTCTTCTCGTCGTTTCTAATCTTGAACTTATGAATTCTTATTGCAAGTCCAATACAACAAGATGCGGCAGGCATAAAAGATTGTATCTTGCACAATGACAGATCATAAAGATTCGGCTTTTAACATTTATGCAACGACCAATGGATTCGTACCATTATTTACGACCCACTAATTAATATGAATATTCATAGAGCGTCGTTGCATTGAAATATGATCCTAATTAAATTGTCAACGGTTTTTAACTGCCACATATCTTATCTAAATTCTATTTATGACGGGTAACTGCCGCACGCTGGTGTAGGAAATAAAATATAACTTCTGAATTTTATATATGTAATGGTTAGCTTATTTAAATACGTTTATATAGGTACATGTTCATTAACAAAACTTAAATATAACTCAGAATACTAGTTTTAGTGTATAGAGTTAAGTAACCTGTAGAATTGATTAGTTCAAGCATGTATTTTACGCGTAACACTATATTTATTTTATCTAAACCTGATTTTGTCATAGATAGATGTTACGCTGTGCTGGTACTTATAGCACATATAGCACTAGGATACAACCGAAAGATGCATATTTGCACAAACCGTTAGAGAAAACGGTAACTCGGTTACCATGAAGATGGGAGCAAACTAGTTGCCAAAATGTCAGATACTTACAATTGCACAAACGATGGAAATAGCTCAAATACCAACTCACATCATTTTGATACTGAGTTAAAAAATTACAAATTAAAACATTTAAAAAAATCAACATTTACAAACTACAATAATTGCTACAGCATTAATCATTTTGAATATTATAATTAATTCACAAATTTGATAAATTAATAGGTTTTGTAATTACACAAATTGGATATTATTTTAAATGCTAGGTTAGTAAGATGATAGGCAATTGAAAATTAGTTAATAAAACCAATCATTTTACTAACACAGTATTAATGCAAAATGACTAATGTTTTGGTAATTGAATGATGTATAGCAATTGTAGTTCTTTTTGTCTACCAATAATTACTATTAATAAGTATGTGTATAAGTAATGTTTTAGTGCAACAACAATCTAGATATGGATATAGAAGTATTTAAAGAAAAACAGTTATTTAGTAGGTATAACGGAACATAGATTGAAGTCAAAAAAATCAATATTTTCTTAAATATAAATCGTGGATGTTTAGAGATACATAGATTAATGATAAGTTGCTGCTATGAAGGCCGATTTCATACCCTGGACTAGAGCTCACGTGGGTTATATTTATATATTTAACAACAATACAAATTTTATATCAGCTAACTGCACATTTTAGAACTAATAATACAATGAAAGAAGCAATACAAAAACGAAAAGTTAAGGTTCATATACAAAAGGTAAATAAAAGAACTAACAATAGCATTGTTCAAACAACACAATAATAAAATAAAGAAATGAAATAAATTTAAAATTAAAAATTGGTACAAGAAAAATGGGGTAAGAAATATTTCACACACATTTCATGTTTAGTACGATGTAGGCAATTGATTCCGCCATTAAAGAAGGATGGAGCTAGTACAGGCAAAAAGATTGATTCCAATGCAAAGTATTGGCATTTAAATACGATCATCATGGTAAAACATAGTCTTCGGATTTCGTATGGAATCCCCTGTATATTTTGATTAGTTTCACTTCTTACCGTCATAATTGATATGTGCCCTCTTTCATGTTGGAGTCAATCGGTACGAGATTCACGTTATCCATAGGTATAATACACATTCATGAGTCATTTGTGTCAAAATCAATCATTCTGAAAATATATCAACTTATTCTAATGCGTTCCCATTAAACATGGAGTGTGTATGAAGCCTTTCTTTTTTCCCATAACTTGTAAATAATGTCACGTCGCAAAAGAATTGTGTTATGGACGTGCATAAAACATACAATTTGAGTCATTTTTCTATGCTTTAGAAACATTCTTAACTACGCAAAGTTAAACGCGCACGCGTACTTTCCGATCGGGTGGTCCGATATTCTACGCAAAGTGATTGTCGTTACGAGTAGTAGTTACAAGTTTGTCTGAATATGAAGGACGTAAATCCAGAGTAAGAATGCTGTAATGCTGTATAACTAACCTTTTTTTGATAAAAATTGTTTGGCAACAGAGATTTACGAAAATTGAATTGTAAAATATCTACGGAGTTCCTATTCTGTTATAGTACATTGCAAATGATATGAAATCAAAGAGTTTGAAAATATAGACATATTGGAAAGTAAGTATATTGTGTGAAATTATTTCTGTGTATCTAATTATTTTTAATAATTATTATTGTTATAGTGGTCGTCCGAAAAAAAACTTTTTGAATTGTTTATAGCCGATTAGTTTTGGCAAGCCAAAACACGTTGCCATTGTTGCCAAAGGTCCAAAACTAATCAAAAAGTTAGTATTTGTATATTAAAAGTAGCAGAGCCTGCTGGCTATCGAATTGGTTCATTTGTACCAACTTATTTATGGGCAAAGATGGTGTCCAAATAGTTATGAACTATGTGGCAGCACCGTTATGCTGAAGGTATAAATTTTGGCGCACCAGGTAATTGACGTTATTAAGGAAATCCTATAGAACAGTACGAACAAATTCTAGATATCTCTCTCCTGTCAAGGTACCATTGTAGAACTCTGGACCAACGACTGTTGAACCAATTTATCCGCATCAAACGTTAAAAGTAAATCGAATTTGTGCAGCATGTGGACGGATTATTAATAATTTTTCTTGCGACCAGTACTGATCATTATTCTTATTAAACATACCTCTATTGGAGAAATTTATTTCATCATTCCATAAAATACACTAGCTGCATTCAAATTTTCATCATAAAAATTAACAAACCAAACCAAGAAACTGTCTGAATCTTCTGGTGGTAATGTTTGTGAGGTTCGAAACATAAATGGGATATACTTATACTTTTTTAAATTCTTTGAACTAATGCATAACTTAAACTATTCCTTAGAAGCATCTGTAATGGAAAATTCGCGATGGGCTTTAAAATATGCTAACACTGTAATTTCTACTTCTTCGTTGATAATCAAATTTTTCTCGGTTTTTTTTTTTCTTAAATCAGCAATCGTTTTGTCTAAATTGTTTGTAAAGTTTTCGAAAGTACCGTCAATCTGGCTGCTGTCGTAAAGGATACTGTGTTGCATAATATTTACCAGTTCTTATTGAGTTTTTGTCGCATAAATTGTATGCTTTCAGCTATTCTCAAGGAACTGGTTGCAAATATTACCGTCCTTATTGAATTTTGTGCAAATGCATGCTTTCAGCATATCGCATTTCTCCAAATGAGGAACTACCATAGGAAGATATATAACACTAAACAACGAAAGAGAATAATGTAAACTCTGTGCTTTTTTGACAGTTTCAAAGAACGTAGTACAGTAATCCCTTCATTTACGCGTTCTCCATTTACGCGAATTCACTTTAACGCGGTTGAAAATCTTTTGTAAATTAAAGGTCTACTGACGGCAGTGTCGTGGTGTTTAGATCGCTACAACTATTACATTAAGTAAAATTACAAAAAAGAAAACAAGGCGTAAACAGAACTTAAAAATGCAAACCTGTTAGGTTTAGTAAAAGTTAAAGTCATGTATTAAACATTCAGGTTTCTATCACACACATGCTGTGCATGGTTCCATTTACGTGATTTCCATTTATGCGCTATTTTCATGGAACCAATTACCCGCGTAAATGGAGAGATTACTGTATTTGTATTGGTTTAAGTGAAAGAAGCCTACTATAAATTTTACGTATCTTTGGTATCAACTAGAATCAGAGCCGGATTGGGAAGGTTCAGCGGCCCGCGAAAATTTCAGCTTGATTGGCCTCATCCTGCATTTTCTTAATTTACAATTATATCGCCACAAATTAATAAATTAGTTTTAAAGTTCTATAATACAAGTTATTTGCAGGCATAGATTTTTTTTAATTTTATTTTAGGTTTGCAATACATGCAAGGCTACATATTAATAATAATAATGAGTTAAAGGACATTTTTACAAAACAACCTGATTATAACTGTAACATTTTCTACAGCACTAAATAAAAAAGCTCTATTATTTGTGACATGCATTCTTTAGTCTGTAAATACATAATTTTATATTATTAAAAAGTTAACTTTAACTTTGAAACAGCACGTTCACAAGAAACCTGTGGTGCGGTATAAATTTATATGCTCCAATAGATGTTTATAAGACAATCATATTACACTGGTTTGAAATATACGGTGTTGGCGCTAATTTTGCGCTAAGTTAT
>RXPK01003013.1:0-81138 GCA_004143645.1 Protaetia brevitarsis | reverse complement strand
GTTTCATTGAGCCTGTTTCACGAAGATGTTTTCGAAGATTTTCGGCCGGGGACATTACGGATAGGAAATCATTCAATGTACAATCGTCTAGCTTTAATGAGTTGCCATCAGCAAGTCCATACATGAAGTGCATGTCAGTCATCTCAACATTCGTATACATCATGATAGAGGATTTCACTAACTATTAAAGACACGTCAAACAGCCAAACGTCACTCAATCTAAACAAATGCGACCGATGAGACGTATTCAATTGAAATCCATTACTAGATAAAACAGCCGTTTCATGTGATCGAGATCGAAAAAATAACAACGCATTGTAAACAATTTTTGTACTTGACAAACTCATTGGCGTGCATTATACTTTTATTTACATTAATAATTTCAACGAATATCGAATATGGTTGTTGCAAATTTTTGTTCGCCCTGTATCTTCGAAATAAAGGGGTTTTTCAAAAATCATCATAAGACAAAATATTCTTAGAATAAGCCAAGGAATAACCCCTTCAGTTTTTGCCGCATGTTTACTTAACACCCTGTATAGAGTATCTCGTTAGAATAAAGATATATAAAAAAAATTACAATTTTGGGAACACACTGTGTAGTTATTTACTTCAGGGCTATATACAGTACTCGATCCCAAATAGAGTGATTATAAACGATTTCTGAAATTCGATTAAATAAGCACAACATATGTCGTCTCATGCCTATTGTAACATCCTGTATATAAATACCTATATCAACCGAATGGGCTACACAAACACTGCTTTTTGTCGCATCAATCCCGTTGTGTAGCCTGAAACACTCTGTTTCATTTCATAAGCAAATATATCGAGAATTTGTCAGCAAATGTTAATTTTCATCGTGCGTTACTTTCCAAATTATTGGCAGTGGCCCAATTAACAGTAAAAATATTATAAAAGGAAATGCAAGAAATATACCACACGAGAATGCAAGATCTATTTGCATGCGTATATAATTCTGCTTTCTATTTAATGATGTGCAATGGTAGGAAATGAAATAGATTCAATATCATGTGATTAGAGATGAAAGTACGCAATTATAATTTCTATAATTTACAAATTAAATGTAATTTTTTGTTATTGCTCTATTAATACTTTCTAGTAAAATATGCCTTCAAGAATCTGTGTGAAATTACTGTGTGACTATTTCCATAATATATACAATCAAAATGTTTGCATTTAAAGAACATGTTTCGCGTACCCCGTAATAGAGATAAGTAAGCATATCTGCGCATTATTAGCTTATTTTATTGGCACGTCATATTACAAACTGGTCATTTTATTAGTCAGTGAAAAGGATGTAGCGATATTAAATGTCTTTTTTTTTATATATACCCATATAGATATCGTTACAATTCAGTCGGAATTTTAATGTGTTACCAATTCAGAAACAGTTATGTTTTAATGAATTCGACAGCTACCAAAAATACCTTTTTAATGGGTTGTAAATTTGTAATATGGAATCGCAGATCGTGTGTTAAAAGAAAAAGTATGTGTCTAATTGGGCGTAGGTTATACAAGAACATGTTAAAATGCATGTTGATATGCATGAAAGACAGTTTTAAATCTTAATTTTAATGTATGTTAGATGCACCTATAATGCAACTGTTTTAAACTAGGTTTCAATATTTTGAATATCCTTGTGTATAATTTTTTTTGTAAATACAATCATTTAAATTATGCAAATTAGGCATCATTTATTTTATTATTAATGGGCTGACAAACATTTAATTTGTAAAAATTTATTATTTTATGAATGCTATATCTTTTATTTTTCTTCGAAATATGTATATACCGAGTGTTTGCGGAAAGTCATTCGTCTCTGTAACTTCTATTTAGTATTTACAATGATGAAATGAAGTTCGACAATTAGGTATTGTAACAGTAAAAAATTATTGCTATTATGTGTACAAAAAAGTGAATTTATGTCCAATATTTCATTCCCAAATTTCGTTTTCTATCGTAAATATATTTTGGGATCCCACAAAAACATTCGGTATAACAAATCGGTTTCACGAAAGTAAAACAAACCTATAATCAAAGAACTTCCATAATTAGTGGGTTTCCGTTGCCTTTATTATTTTAAATCCCGCAATTATAACTTTATCTTTAATCTTAAACACAGGCCAGACAGCGTAGTTTTAGCTCATTATGTTTCATAATGGCTTGTTGTTAAAATTAATAGTTGCATATCTGTATAAATAAATCAGTATTTAATTTAGTCAGTACTTCTGTTAAACTTATATTTAAAAACCTACTGTATGTATATAATTAGTTAAAATTGTTTAAAAAGTATTCTTACTTCAAGGTAAACAAGGGTCATATTAGATTATAAGTTGGTGGTGTTATAATACTGTTATTAGTAGAGTAGTCGGACATGTCTGCTTACATGGGCCGCACTCGCCTATGCAGAACGTTTAGGCATATTTCATCATCAAAGCAATAAAATCACTCCCTGTGATTCGTGTGTCTAGTATCTATTATCAATGTTAGTCGAGTCTTGATGTGAGATAATACAATTCTCCGTTAGCGTTTTACGCATTGAAAGTGTAATACAATGTCGGGGGTAGAACATTATAATGTAGAAAAGTATATCGGTGAATTCCAGGATTTACATTATGTTGGTGGGAAAATAGTTTGTACAATGTGCGATAAACAGGTATTGTGCTGGCGCAAATCGGAAATAAATATATTGTAATGGAATGCATACTTGATATTATTTAAATGTAAAGTTACTATTTTACTTAGTTATATCTTAAAACTAATTAGATATAATAAAAAAAAGGATATAAAATGTAGCAACAGACAGCCAGATGATGTCCAGGTGATGTAGGAGATCTCTGCATTTGGCAAGTCATTCAAAGCATTTTCCCTCAGAATATTCCCTTCAGGAAGTAAAGACGATCAGCAGTGATTTACCTACACATCGAAAATGAATATTAGCATTTGAATAATATATTTTTATAATAGATATACAGGGTATTCCACATAACTGGTTCATTAAAAGTTTATGATGTTCTATTATTTACTTATATTTGAGATTTTGGCACCAGTATCTGTTCGATTGGAACTATAAATGTAAAATACCTTAACCAAAATATCACTTCCGGTTGACCGGAAATGGATGTCAACTTTCTTATTTTAAATAGAATGATATAATTTTTTATTCATTTTTGGATTCTACAAATATAAATACGTCAGTTTCCATTAGCTATTGCTATAGCTACATGTTGCCGTTTTTGAGTTATTTAAGTTTTTCGTTTTTTTTAGTCATAATCATTGCATCATTGAGAAATTAATATCTCGGTTAATACTGCAAGTAGAGACTCCAAGTTTGCTATGTTATGAATGTAGATATTACTCTAAGAAACGGTAAGCACACTTTACATTCTAACATACAGGGTATTCAAAACTGAGGAACAAAGTGACATACTTTCAAATGCAGAATACTCATTTTCTTTAAAAGTTTTAAATTACAATACAGGGTTAAAATACAGGGTGTTCTATTTAAAAAAATTGAGTTTTCTGCATTTGAAAATATGTCACTTTGTTCCTCAGTTTTGAACACCCTGTACGTTAGAATGTAAAGTGTGCTTACCGTTTCTTACAGTAATATCTACGTTCATAACATAGCAAATTTGGAGTCTCTACTTGCAGTATTAACCGAGATATTAATTTCTCAATGATGCAATGATTATGACTAAAAAAAAAGAAAAACTTAAATAACTCAAAACCGGCAACATGTAGCTATAGGAATAGCTAATGAAAACTGACGTATTTATAGTTGTAGAATCGAAAAATGAATAAAAAATTATATCATTCTATTTAAATGAACATTTTTTACAGTGTATTTATTTCATTTAAATTTAGTCTAATAATGTTTTTATATGCATTGGCATTCCAATTGCATTGATATGTCAACAGAAAGGCATGGGAAATTGGTGGAAATTGGGTTCTGTCACAATTCTATGTGTATAAATAGTTGTCTACCTTTTGTGTACAGTAATGAATTTTAAGATTGTTAATTTTACATAGTAATAAGTGTTTGAAAATTTTAAATGTATTTTTCTCATGATCCAGAGACACCTACCTTTATTATATTTTAATTGTAAAGTGATTCCAGAATTTTGCAATAATTATTTATTTTTATTTCGTTTAAACATTCGACAGTCCATTCGGTCACATGGGCATTCTCATATGTTATACGAAGTATATTCCCCTCATTTCGGTGAAATTAACGGGCATTCTGCGACAATTGTATTCCTTGTCGAAGACAATCGCTTTCAAGTCGGTTAAAAGTTTTCAATTCGAAACCATTCAACAGCCAACCTTCGTCAGAGGCAGACCTGTCTCAATTTGTTTTCGTAAAATTTAACGGCTATTTTGATAAAATCCAATTTTATTCCAAATTACAACCTAAAAACAATTGTTTATTGTTAAACAAAGTTTTTCACTTAAATATTATCCAAATTACCTACTACTTTTGGGTAATTTTTCTTCAACGACGATTTTCCCGAGTATATTCCTCTCCTGATCGAGCCATCCTCTGTGATCTGAAGTACCTACGATGTACCAGGGCCCCTATCAGACACCCGACCATTCCTGACCACTCCGATGTCCGCAGAATTCGTCCTTGTAGAAGGTATTCCTCGTCAAATCTACCTAAAAATAAACGTATTATTTCAATCCTAATCTAAATTTAATGATCCTTATAAGAAATTTTATTTTAATACGTTCAGCAAATTTTGGGGTTAGGAATTTGTTTGTTTCATTGCTGAATGGTTTGCAATTACTTGGGGAAATTTGTATAAGTTGGTAGTATTCTAGGACTAAGTATTTGATATGTATTTACGATACGAACCAATATTCAGCAGTTTTACCATCAAGGTTGGTCATTCTGATTCACGTGTCGTTTTAGCATAGCTTAACTGCCGTTTGAACGTTCAGAAAACGCGGGAATTTTGAAATTTAATTTAGACATATTCACGTTCTCGATAATGAATTTATATTGCAAAAGGTGGAATTGCTAATAAAACGTTATTGTTATTAATTAAGCGGACTCACGTAACTTACCTGAGATAATAATATCTTTAGATTTATGTCTGATTTTACACAGGTTCACATTTCAAACTTTGTCACTAAATAAAACCACTTATTATCACACTTAAAACTTATTTTTTTTTAACCGGGCTGTATGCTACTCTGTAACGTTACAATATGATTATTAGCACTTAATTGTGGACCCATCTTGGATATTCCACGTCATTTTAATTGTATTCATTTGAGTAGTCCAACTGCTATACCGGCGACCTACCAGCAATGATCCTGTTCGTTTGTTGTCAGCAAAAGGCACTTTTTCTAAAGTCAGAATTGCAGGCGTCTTTAATGATGTTTCTTCGTCCATAGAAGCCTAAAATAAGTGCAAGTACAGTCCCTGGCTTTCAATTCCAATAACAGTGTCGCCTTCAGGTAGTTCATCGGTTCTGCAGTATATCTAGGCAATAGGCAGTGTTAACAAGTGATATTCATTATATTAAGTGTTATAGATATCTATACCAGCCGAAAGGGTTACATAAAAGCTGCAAGTTCGCCATTAACAACTTTTTTCTATCTTTACCGCTTAAAAGTTATGTCGGGTAAACGAAATTTGAGTCAAATTTTAAATAGAAATTGCACCCCCTAAAATTAAACTTCCTTCCCCAACAGAGAGCGTTTTCTAAAAATATCCATAAAGTCTACAAATTGACAAAGTTTTATCAGAATATGCGATTTATAATTCGTGATCTTTTGCAAATTAACAGCACAATCACTTCTAACTAAACTTATATTCGAATACATCGTTTTTAGACATCGTACTTCTAATAATTCACATCGCAGATGGAAACTGGGCATTAGTATATGGAGAAAATACGGTATATGCCCCTCCCTAGGGGGTGAAAATTGAAAATTGCACCAGAGAAAGAAGGATGCAGACCGGGAGGCTGGCTAATAGCGCAATCGGGGAGCCAGTGTTGAATTTATGGGGTCAAAAACGGTACGTTGAACCCTTCCGCGAGCACAATACAATGTCGACGGCGCTGCAATCGACTGAAGCGAATAGACAACAACAACAACAACAACATGCCACCCGTGGAACGGCTGAAACAAAGAAAGATAAATAGACCAGAAGGAGAGAAGTATAGAGGAAGGGTTGGTAGTATTCGCTCCGGAGTGGTTGGTCTACGAACCTTGAATAGATGGAGTCAGTAAAGGGTTAGGTAATTCCTGCAGGAACAATTTCAAACGAGGGGTAAATATGAACAACAAAGAACCGGCTCGTTTGGAGCAGCTTTGCTGGAATAGTAAAAATTTAATTTGTGAAATATTAGGGATAGCATATTGGAGCACAAAAGAACGAAATTGCTTTTATTAAAGTTACGACCAAAATACTGCTGATTGTGAGTGGAAGAATAGATCTTTACTAAAACAAACCCATAATATAAATAAAAAATATAATTAAAAAACATTTGATGATTATATGAATGATTTTAAGATTAAATCACTGAGGTATGATGATGGTTTTACATGAAATAAAATCAAGGATATTGGAGATCTTCAATCAAAATCATTAAATATTCACTAAAATATAGTGCTATTGAATGGACGTTTATTTTCTTAAAGAACAGCATTGATTTTTCACTGCGAAAACCAACAATAACTATTTTAAAGTTGTAAGGTTTGAAAATTTGATGCATTTTCTCAGATAACTGTTTTACGAAAAGAATTTTTATATATTGTGCAATCGTCTGATTATCTTTTATATTGTTTGTTAATTTATGATATAAACGGAATGTTATTTGCTTTTATTGATAAAGTAATTTGGGTAATTATTTTGCTTTAGATACTAGATATTTTTAGCTTTATTAATAGTATCATTAGGTTATTTATTGACTTATTTCGTATGTATGAACTAAAGAAGTTCACCTTTCTATTTGTTCCGCCTTAAAAGTAGTTATTTACAAATGCTTTATAGAAGAAATATTTCCCTCCACAACTTCAAATTGTTAAAATTATGTCTCTTTTTAAGAAAAGGTGCAGAGATTCATTAAATAACTACAGGCCAAGAGCAATTTTACCTGTGCTGGCAAAATTTTTTTGAACATTTACTTAAAACTAAATTAGCCAATAAATAATATAAATAATAAATGCAATTGATTGAATCACAAAAATGTTCAGCGATCGTATTAATTAAATCTAAGCTTTTGATTGTGCCAATCATGAATTTCTTTCTTAAAAGAATGGAATATTATGGTGTGAAAGACATATCGTTAAAATTATTATAATCCTTTTTGTTCCTGGTACTTGAGATATTTCTTTAAGTGTTCCTCAAGGTTCGAAACTTGGTCCTATTTTTTTTTCGTTATAATATTCATGATTTTATATTTAATAATTTAAACATCAGCCATTCCATTATGTTCGCGGATGATGCTACCCCTTGCCAACAAAGGTGAAACCTTCTTTACTTAATAAATAATAAAAAAAAAGGAAAAGACGTCTGTACATTCATCAAAAACTTCTAAATACATTTAAGACTACATGTTTCGGCGTACAAATGCCATCTTCAAGTCTTCTTTACTTAGTTACCACAGCAAACCACATAAATTAAAATTAAATTCTGATAAAATTCAAAAATTAACTTTTTCATTGACAATTGGGCAAACTATAAATCTTTTAGGTGTTGCTTTCGATCCTTTCTCATCTCTGATCCCCACAAAAGTATTGGGCGTAAGTATATATCTGTGTACGGAGAGTGATGGTACACTGCGACCTAATGTGTCCCCTATTCTTGCTGTTTTTCGGCTAGCCTTTCAGTCCTACGAATTTTCGAAAGTGCAGGATATGTGAAGGCTCCAAGTTAGGTAAGCCTCCCTATTGAAAACACAATTTATGACATGTACGAAAACAGTGAGTATATACAAATATTGTATACAGAAGTGGTTCTTTCACATACATTTTTCAGACTAACATAACACATTAAACATTTTGAACAGTGCTCTTAGAGAAAACCACATTTTCTATGGTTGAAACACATTGTTGTGGTAGATATTATTTGTTCTCAAAGAAAAGGAAGTTTGTTACGAAACGCTGGATGAAATATGGCAGATCGGAGGATGCATACAATTGTATAAAGCGGATTGAATTAAATTAGTCTGGAAATTTGACGTACTTGGTGTACAACATATTGGAAACGAAATTCAGAAGTAGTAAATCAGAGAGATTGGTTTAGATAGAGAAGAAACTTCCATACTAATCGTTACTGTGAATACTTTAAGCGATAATGGTCCCGATTAAATTTATTGTACTCACTTGTGCTTTTTTGTTATTTTTTCCACTGTTATCATGATTAACATACTGTAAATCCCGATTTCCAAAAAGAATCATCACTAATATTAATAATAATAATAATAATAATAATATATGCCTTTATTACACATAAAAGGATTACAAACATAGAGGAACAAAAAAAAAGAAAAAGAAAAAGAACGATGAATGAATAATAAACAAACAGTAATCCTTTGCGGTAAACGGCAGAAGGTCAGACGAACTGCACACAGGTGCAACGTCTGTTTTTCATTCCTGCCGCAATAACTACATCTAAAGAAGAAAAAACTATGCAGCCAGTACATATAGAAAGTAAGCTTCACATTTCTAACCATCATCATACAAGTAAAAGAATAGATACAAAAACTAAATTAAACTACATTGTAAATTTAAGTCATTGACTCAAGAATCATACGTTTTACATGACGTTTAAAAGAAGGAACAGATAAGTTTTTTAAATAATCCGGTAGACCGTTGTATATTCGCGCAATATTAAATGAAAATGATCTTTCAAAAAGAGTTGTCTTATGAGCAGGAGGTGTGATGCAATGGGGAAATCTAATATTAATATTATGCACATCTGTTCTAAATGTCAATCTAAGGAAGAGGTATGACGGAATCCTTGCTGTCACAATTTTGTGATAGAAACAGCACTGATGCAGGCGTCGACGAGAACACATGTTCAACCAGCGAAGTTCTGCAAGTTTATGAGAAACATGTTCGCGCCTTCTTAAACCGAATATAAAGCGAATACAGCAATTTTGAAGTTTTTGTACTCTTTGTGCGGTAACACTATCAAGACAAGGCCCATAAACAACGTCACAATAGTTAAAGTGCGACAAAACGAGTGCATCAGTTAACCGTTTCCTAGACTCAACAGATAGACAATTTCTATGAGTATACAGATACTTTAAATTGGTATACGCCTTACGGATACACATACCAATGTGACCTTTAAATCTCAAGTCCGAGTCAATTAGAAGCCCAAGGTTTCTAACAGACCTAGAAAAAGGCAAGGATGTGTTATTTACCTTGATTGCGAGGTTGCTAGCAACAAACTCATTATCCCTCCTACCAAAGAGTATCACAGATGTTTTATTGACATTTATTTGCAAGTTGTGCTGCATGGAAAAATCCACTATTCGATCAAGATCCGAATTGATGCGGTCACTAGCAGATGACAAATCGCTTTGCTCAAACGTAGAATAAATTTGAGCATCATCGGCGTAGAGGTGGTAACTACAAGTTCTCAAACATGTATGCAGCTTTGATGTGTACAGTGAAAAGAGTAAAGGGCCTAAAATTGAACCCTGTGGTACACCACTGCGTAGAGGCATAGAATTCGACACCTTGCTATTCAGAATGACTTGTTGGCAGCGATGTGACAGATAATTCTTAATTAAAGAGGTAGCCTCGCCACTGAAACCAAGATGCTCTAAGATTAGTGATAAAAGACTGTGACTCACCGTGTCAAAAGCACGAGAGAAATCAAGCATAACAAGGCACGTGAATTTGCCAGAATCAGCAGCCGTGAGAACATCGTCCACTACTGCTGAAAGAGCGGAGGCACAACTATAGCCAGCTCGGAACCCAGATTGGCAAGTAGGTAAAATATTATGTTGATTTATATACACTCTAATTTGTTTTTCCAATAACTTTTCAAATATTTTCGATAACGCACAAAGTATGCTAATCGGTCGCAGGTCTCCGAGTTCATCAGGGTTTCGTTTCTTTGGAAGAGGAATAACACGCGCATTTTTCCAGAGACGAGGGAAAAAACTATTTGAAATACATTGATTGAAAATATGACTTAAAAACGGTAAAATATGAGGACAACACAACTTAATTTGAACAATACTGATTCCGTCACAGCCAGTGGACTTAGAAGAAATGTTTCGGATAACCAAAAATTAACGGTAAATGTTATTTTTAAGAATTTGTTTATTCACCTGTCAAAAGTGTTTGGCAGTTAAATAACCTAACGGTTTGTTTACGTTTTGACGAGCAGAAAATTTGCAACACGGTCGTGACGTCATCGCAAACTGACTCACGTAGTACCTCGTCTGTTATAGTAAATGAACTATAACAGTTAAATTAAATAAAATACCCTTACCTAGATGTTATAAGCTTCAATGTTAGGAAGGAAGTCAATTCTAAAATGGCGCGTAACCGAGAATACCGTTTAACTCGCTTTTTTAAAAGCAACAATATATTCAATGCTGTCTAATCGTGCAAACTTGTCACAATATCATCCCAGATTTGATTGCCCTCAGGATACTAATCGTTGTCCTTTGTTTTGGTCTTCTTGAATAACTTGTCCATTTGCCTTCGTTACTCTGTAGCTTATTACTTCTTTTTTTTGCTTCAGTTTTGTTTATTGTCTAATGTTGTGAGATATACAAATTCTTTAACTTTCTTTAACTAACACTTTTAAAGTGTTAGATTCCTCAAGAATCTTGGTTTCTTCTATCCCCACGTGCATAACATAAGCCTTTTTCTTTTTCATTTACTTGAAGGACAATCTACTCTTCGCAATAAAAATACCGAAGCATATTCACCGTGAAAGAATTATCACCAACGGTGCAGAATGGTACGGACATCCCGTGCGTGTGCACACCTGAAACGTACAGAGGAGAGATCACCGCATTAGGTAACTCATCCGCGTTCTTCCTCGTCCATAATTCGTCCGTCGTTCCTTCAATCTCGGATCCACTTGATTTGGTCAACGAGCATCGAGGGAGCGGAGACAACACAGCAAAGTGAGCGGTCTCTTTGATCTTCACTCGGAGAAGTGTGCGCTAGCACACGCCGCAAAGGCGCAGGGGACACGGGCGATCCCGTTCGCCAAATGCAGTCGAGGTAATAATTCAGCGTGTGCCCTCCTAATACGGCGAACGGTAGTAACGTTCTTGCTTCCATATTGATCAGAGAGCGTCTGGGACGTCGCTAGGCAACCTTCTCTTTGGGTTTAGGTTTTTCGGAAGCGCGTCTCCCGCATGACGGGGACGCCTATTGCTGTTTTTGGCGGAGGGATTGGGTGGTTCGAATGCTGTTTTTTTGGAGATCCGTAGAGAGATAAGGATCTGGGGAAATTACTTCATTAGATTTGGAATTAATAGTTTCTATATAAGGTAGCTCTAGTAGAGTCATGCGTACATGTGAATAGTTTAAAAAAAGTATCTTTTTGTTTTGTCAAAAATTCTTGTGAAAATACAGAATTTTTGTAGAGTTCGACAAATATACCGGGTGTCCAGCCTAAGATGCAACGGTCCATAGCCGATTTATTATTGTTTTTTTAGAAAAATGTTTCAAATAAATGTTGCCTGGAATCATATTCTACACATTTTAAAATTAGTCTCAGTATTGGCGGACTTCCGGTTGTACCGGAAGTAGATACTAACGTTATTATTTTAAATGGAACACCCTGTATATTATTGCACTTTTGGATTCCTTGTTAAATTTAAGTAACAATACGTTAGGCATACATTGGGGCTAAGTTGTACCGTTTCGAATTACATGACGTTTTTCGAAAAAAATGACATTTGCAATGTCTGCGGTGTTTGGAAATATCTCCGGAAATACGGAAGTTAGAAAGATGCCCAATGTATGCCTAACGTATTGTCATTTAAATTTAACAAGGAATCCAAAAATATAATAATATACAGGGTGTTCCATTTAAAATAATAAAGTTAGTATCTACTTCCGGTACAACCAGAAGTCCGCCATTACTGAAACTAATTTTAAAATGTGTAGAATATGATTCGAGGCAACATTTATTTGAAACAATTTTCCAAAAAAACAATAATGAATCGGCTATGGACCGTTGCATCTTAGGCTGGACACCCGGTATACAAGGTGTTTCAATTGAAAGTACAGGGAGAGTAAGGTCGCTATAGGTAATTGTGAACGCAGACACCCTTTTAGTATGCAGTTTCTTTTATTAGATCATGTTTTTTTTCAAGAAAGAGGTTAACTCCCAAGAATTTAATGACACCACAACTTGCTAAATTATTGTCAGCTAACTTTACATTAATATTATCAGGTTACCTCTGCCGGGCGTGAAACAACCTATATTTAGTTTTATCTAGGGTGAACACAAGCTTGTTTTGAGAGAACCAATCACGGAAAACATTGACTACTCTATTGACAGATAGTTCATTTCTTGTCGTGTTCGCACCAGTGTTGCTAACTTGGTGAATTTTCCACTAAATCTGGTATATTGAAACCACATCTGGTGTCCACAAATCATTTTCTAGTGGCTAGTGAAAAGTTTAGTGGATTTTCTTTAATTTTAGTAATAAATCTAGTGAATTCATTGAACAGGAAGACTAAATTACATCAAAGTATATAAAAACCAAGTAGCGGTACTCTCGCCAAGATAAATTTCAGTCGCCGTTTTATTTTGTACCGTATAATACATGTTATATTTCTATTCTATGATATAGAATCTAGATAAATCTTTTGAAATTTAGCTTTTAGTCTTCTCGAATGTTTGTGTATTTTCGTTTATATCGGAATTATTTTACTTTTAATTCTAACATACACATATATTTTTAAAATTTCGCGCACTATGTACAAAACAAAATGGTAGGTCATCAAAAACTCCTTAAAAATCTGCTTATAGACACGTGGGTGACGCTAGTTGGTTTTCCTATACTTTGATAACATATACACAGAGATTCAAAATGATTGTCAATTCCGCTCCCATAGATAGTAACAGGGTGTAGGTATATGCGGCGTGTTTGTAATGAAGGTTTGCACTAAGTCAGTGTTGGAACATAAGAAAGTAAACGGATCTGTCATAAATAAAGAAAACGTAACCTATAATTGAACTCGCATTATATAAACAACTATGGATTGGTGTTTCTGCTTGTAAAAATGAAATGTAATTAATTTAACTTTACTAAATTATGATTTTACAATTCAGTACTAACTGGTGTTTAACTAAATTTATTTATTACTTTAAATTATAACATACAATTAGTATAATTATAATTATTAAGTGACAAAACTGCATCTCTCAGTTCTTCTATGGTATGTATGCGGTTTCTATAGATCCTATTTTTTAGATAGCCGAACATGAAGTAATCTAAAGGGGGTAGATCAGGCGATCTTGGTGGCCATCTTTGTGCTCTAACGAACCTGTCAGCAAAAAACTGTTGAAGATATTGGCAGGTTTGTCGAGCAGTATGTGCTGGAGCATTATCGTGCTGAAAATAACCTGCTTCAAGCTAATTTTCTTGTAACTCTGCAATAAACAATTCCAACATCTGTTGGTAACGTTGGGCTGTTACAGTTTCCTCGAAGAAAATTGGCCCTATTATTCGTTACCTGGACATAGCTAACCAAACTCCAACTTTTACGGGATGCAATTGCGTTTCTCGAAATTTGTGTGGATTTTCTGCAGACCAGATATAATGGTTTTGTAAATTGATATAGTTAGTCTCTTAGATAAAACCAGGCTTCATCCGAGAAAAATGATTTGTTTAGCAAGTCATCGTCCCTTAAATTGTTATTAAACCAATGACAATATTCCAATCGCCTATCGTGATCTAATGGTAATAATTCCTGTACCGTAGAAACTTTATAGGGATGAAAATGTAACTTTCTTTTGACAGCTCATTGCGCTGAAGTGTATGATAAGCCTATAAAATTATAAAATGTAATAAACTATTTCACTTAATGTTAATATTGATTTTTACCTGTTTGTTGAGCTATTACCACAGATAAGTTCCCTTATTTTCTTACAGTATTCAGAAATATTATTGTTGGTGATATTAGATGTAAATATAATAATAATAATAATAATAACTCAGCACTACAGGCCTTGAAGGCCCTTGGCTAGGGTGCCGGAACACACCGAGCCACTGAGAAGCGTTGTCCGAATGGTGACCCAACCAACAACCGGTACCGCATATTGCTGCTTGACTTTCAAGATTGGCAATGATGCACCCTTCCTTCTCAGCCGTACTACCGGCAGATTTGAAAAAAATTATAAGACAAATAATCGAAAGATACTACAACACGCACGCCAATGTCGCTAAATGTCAAGAAATTCATTTAATGTATGAAATTTGTATGTAGCTAACTTCGCTCATAAATTGGTAATAAGTATAGATAAATTTTTCCGGAAAACAGTTTTTTTCTTACGACAATCATTTTGAATCACATGGTATAATATAACACAAAATGAATAAAAATAAAGATTTACAGCTTTCAAACAAATTATGCATATATCTGTTTCTGTCGTCTTTAGGAGCAGTTGAAATACTTTTCGGAATGATTATAAAAATGACGGCCGGCATTCTATACAATTCCCACCCAGGATAAAATGAGATGTACTTATTCACTTACATTCCTCCATTCTCTTCAGAAGTCGAAGGTAATAATTATTCAGGATGTATATTTTAAAAATAACCGCCGGTACATGTTTCCCGGTGTTTCTGTCTAAGCACGCCTATACATGTATCAGTGTGGGAACTATCTCTCGATACACGCGGACTACGAATTGAATATTAAATCGCCCGTCCGTACCGCAGCACACTGTCCTTTCTTGTAAGACAGCGGCTGTGTGCGTTGTCGACGCATCTTATACGATTTTCCGTTCGGCCATTAGTTTAAGCGCCAACGCGGACGAAACAGGCGATTATTTATTATACACGGTATGCGTCGAAAGTATTATTACGTCTATCTTAAGTATTCCGTCGTGGAGTCGCGCGTAAAGTATTCCAAATATCCCGGCGGAATTTCCATGAAGAGTCGCATAAAAGCGCCACGACAGGAATTGATTTATGTGTATGCGAGGCATGAAGCGATGTATGCATATTTGATTGTTAGAAAATATACTCTGTAGCATAGAAGTCGCAGTACCCAGAAGGGGTGATAATTTTTTCACCAAACTTGACAGAAATGTTTAACTACGAAAAGGTAGCTATTAATTAAAATTTCAGAACATAAACATGAACAGAATAACAGAATATAAACATAATTTTTATTACACCATATAAGGGAGCTATACCGGCAGTACGGCTGAGAAGGAAGGGTGCATCATTGCCAATCTTGAAAGTCACTGCGACCTAAAAGATCTATTGTGTCTCCTATTCTGCTGCTTTACAGCTGGCTTCCAATCCTATTCCTTTCAGAAAGTGTAGGATGTCAGAGGGCCCCAGTCTAGGTAAGTCTCCCTCTTCGATTTCACCTGCACCCAGGTACAATGCCCTCGGGTTGCACAGTGCTACGCAGTTTGAGAGGAGGTGGATGGATGTTTCATCCTGTTCCCCACAAAATCTGCATTCAGGATCTTTTTCCAATCCAAGCTTACTCAGGTGTCCTTTCAGTCTACAATGGCCTGAAAGTATTCCTGTTAATATGCGAACATTGTTCTTACTCAGGTTGATGCATTCTGTAAACCTCTTCTGGTTATAAGTTCCCAGAAGAATTTTACTTTGCCTCATTCCCTGGAGATTTTCTCAGTAACTGGATTTTCTCTGCTCCATTTCCATTTTTAGTTTCTTCAGTATTGTACTGCTACTTAACCCGCAAAAGGGTTCAGGCCCTACGAAAGGCATTCCAGTCCTTTTTTTGCGAGGTTATCCGTTATTTCGTTTCCTTCCACTCCTGTGTGACCCGGAACCCACAGGAGGGTTACTTTATTTCTTTTGCCTAGCTCATTTAGTTTCCCTAGGCATTCCCAGACCATCTTGGAGCTGATTTCATATGAGTTCAGCGCCTTGATGGCTGCTTGACTATCAGACACGATGATAATCTCCTGCTTCCGATAGTTCCTTTCCATAATGAACTGAACACATCTTCCAATAGCGTGTATTTCCGCCTGAAATATACTTGGGTATTTTCCCAAGCTTTCGAAATATGTAGTTCTAGCCCATATATTCCTATTCCAGTTCCTTCTGCCGTTTTGGAGCCATCAGTGTACCATTTGATGGCATTTCTATTCAAGTTCAAGATGGTGTTATGATCCCACTCGCTCCTGTTACTTAGCTTTATGGTGAATTCTTTCACAAAGCTAATTTTTTTAACATATCATCCCGGGGCATATCCCAGGTTTGATCACCGTCAGGAGATTGAGGCCTATGCCTAATCATTCCTTCCTTGACCATTCTTAGTGCGGTTCTTTTCGCCACACCCTCTACTACTATGTGGAGGGGGGCAAGATCCAATACTACTTCAATAGCTGCTGTTGGGCAGGTTCTCATAGCCCCCGTTATGCATACACATGCTAATCTTTGCACTTTCGAGAGGTTAGTTCTCGCGGTGGCCAGATTAGTTCTTTTGCTCCATGCTACTGATGCATAGGTGATGATCGGTCTCACTATCGCTGTACACATCCAAAGCAGTATTTTTGCGTTGCATCCTCAATTTTTCCCTGCAAAGTTTCTGCACACCATCAGAGCTCTTTTGGCCTTGTTGGTTACTTCAAATTCATGTTTGTTCCATAGAAGTTTATTGTTTAGGGTAAGTTTATTGTCTGCTTTCCATTCTATATTTTGCCCATCCAGTTTTATGGTTCTAAGATTGGATTTTCTTTTCCTGGTAAATGCTACTAGGGTTGTCTTAGTGGGGTTGACATTGAGTCCCATCGATTAACACCATCTTCTCGTGAAGTTCAAGCCTCTTTGAACTATGTCACAGAGGGTATTCTCAAATTTGCCTCTTGCGTATATGACAATATCATCAGCATACCCTTGACAAGATATGCCTAGAACCGTCAGTCCGCATAAGAGTTCGTCTACTATTAGGCTCCACATAAGTGGGGATGTAACTCCCCCTGTGGGCATCCTCTGGTCGCATTAACCGAGATGGTCTTATGTCCCACTTCCGCCTCCACCGACCTGGTAGACAGTAGTTGCGACATCCATCTAGAAGTCACACCGTCTACCCCCCTCGCAGATATAGGCTCATCCTCAGATTTTGTGCCTTGATGTTTTCTTCACTCTGTTTTTATTGCCATGTAAACCTCTCCTTTTTCTAAAAAGTTTGTTGGAGAAAAATGTTTAAAATAAATAAAAACAGAAAACAATGAAAAACAACATAATATAGCGCAACAAAATTCCAATCCAACGCAAGGATTCCGAGATTTTATAATTCAAATTGTTTATAACTAAGAACATACCAAATCTAACAGCTGATTGCAGAAAACGTTTTTAGCGCCGCTTAGATTATCATTCATCAGTTGACTGACTTGTATCTTTTAAGCATTGATTCGTATAGATTTAGGTGTAGAAATCTTCACATCAATTCAAAACTATGAAAATATTCTGTATCGGTAAGTACTAGACACTTGTGTATAATTTGTTAGATTAGGCCAAATCCCTGTTATAGTTCATTTATTATAGCAGACGAGGTACTACGTGAGTCAGTTTGCTATGACGTCACGACCGTGTTGCAAATTTTCTGTTCGTCAAAACGTAAACAAACCGTTAGGTTATTTAACTGTCAAACACTTTTGACAGGTGAATAAACAAACTCTTAAAAATAACATTTACCGTTAATATTAGTGATGATTCTTTTTGAAAATCAGGATTTAAAGTATGTTAATCATGATAGCAGTGGAAAAAATAACAAAAAAGCACAAGTGAGTACAATAAATTTAATCGGGACCATTATCGCTTAAAGTATTCACAGTAACGATTAGTATGCAAGTTTCTTCTCTATCCAAACCAGTCTCTCTGATTTACTACTTCTGAATTTCGTTTCCAATATGTTGCACACCAAGTACGTCAAATTTCCAGACTAATTTAATTCAATCCGCTTTATACTATTGTATGCATCCTCCGATCTGCAATATTTCATCCATCGTTTCATAACAAATTTCCTTTTCTTTGAGAACAAATAATATCTACCACAACAATGTGTTTCAACCATAGAAAAGTCTTTTTATTTAAGAACACTGTCCAAAATGTTTAATGTGTTATGTTAGTCTGAAAAATGTATGTGAAAGAACCACATCTGTAAACAATATTTGTATATACTCACTGTTTTCGTACTTGTCATAAATTGTGTTTCCAATAGCACATTGACAATAAGTAGAATAATCAATTTTTACAACATTTATTTCGTATGCATTTTCGTTTTGGGTTAGTGGATGTAATTCCTTGTTTACTCATGGATGAAATTTTGCTTATGTTTGCAACATGAATGTTTAGAACACTCGTTACTCTCTAAAAGCGAAATACTGTAAAGAATATGACATTAAAAATATATGGATTTTATACTCCTCGCACGAAAGTTAACGGGAGTAATGGCCAGTTGTTCTCGCGTTCTGCGTCGAAATACACGATTAACGAAACTATTAACTCCTTCGATTGTTTACACAATGGTTTCGATATGGTTTAGTTGTAATAACTACTTATTTTAAATAAATATATACCAAGTATAAACGCAAATTCCCACACTTTACTGCAAATGCAGAATATAACCCTTTGACAGTTGACAGCAATAACTAAATTGGTGGGAATACATTGGGAAGATGTGACAAGCATGCAATTTGAAAAGCAGTAGGCACCAACATAGTATCTTTAATTGAACATGAATAAGTTATATGTTAGTTGGTTATTTTAATAATATGGTATTGCATGGCCCGAATTTGCAAGTAATGACGTACCTCGTCTGTTATGGTAAATGAAGTATAGTACAGTTATTACCAAATTTTCAGATTTTTTTTGGTGTGAATAAACTGTATTTAAGTATTCCACGTAATGAATTTTAATTGTCACAACATCAAATATTTATCTCGAACTTAACGAAATACTCATAGAATAAAAAAAAAACCTATTCATTCCGGTCGTATACGAATCTTGACCGCTATAAGAACTGGCGTAAAAAAAAAATATTTTAAAAACGGAACGGACCATACGACTCAATTTACAACAATGCATTGTGTTCGCCTTTCTGCCGGTGATAAGTCGAAAAATCCACGCTCAGACCACTGTCTACTACGGCCACGGGTTCCGCGCTTAAATAGTCCATCTATCTATCGATCTATATAGTGTATATATGCCGTCGTAACAAATCGCTACTAAATAGACGTGACCTGAACGACAAGGTTTTTGAACTTCTTCTATGCCAATGCTGGACAATCTTAACATGTTGGGCATGCTTTACATACGTATATATACTTGGGATATGATGATGGTTTAGACTATTGGAGCGGCAGAAGTGATTCGCTTTGGTATTTTGATATAATAACGCCTTTTCTATGTTATGCGATTATCGATTCTCGTCGTGTTGATTTTGAGAAAACTGTGTGGTATGTGGTAAAAAACTAGAAGCAATAATACCATCAGAACTATTGTCAATGCTCTAATGGCAGATATTTCCTAGATTTTCTACCGTGAAATTGCTTCGAGTTTCATGAAATGCGTTTTACAAAAAGAATTTTATTGCAAGTGGAAACGTCATGACAATTACAACACAATTAGGATCAATAGTCTCGTTTAATAGCACACTGAGAAAAAAAATTAATAATCATAAACAAAAATACAATTATCGTAAGTAAAAAGTTCAGCTGGATAGCGGACAAAAGCACAGATTACTTACTAGCACTAGTAAAAAAGAGATCCTAAACACTGATGCTAACAACAAGCAATCTAAGTTACTGACAGTCTGCTTCATACCGGTAACTTATGAAGTTACTTATGATAATTAAACTGAAGTAGTAAACCAATGAATATATGCAGGAGCGGTAAGTAAAAGATTTGCTCATGTCAAGTAGATGTATTGCTACGAGTGAACTATTCTATAATGGCTATCACACCATCATATTAATACAAGCTATTTAGATTACTTGTGATAAGAAAATAGTATCATTAATGCACGTTCACTAAATACCTGATATATAGAAGGTAATGATTTGCTATAAATATACAATATACTTACCTTAAATTTGTTGTTGAACTTACAGGTAGTGCAGGAAACGAGGAAGTTTAGTGAATATTTAATATAAATTTAAATAAAAAGCAGTATTATCAGTCATAGTTTTATTTTGTATAGGACAAACACAGTAACTACCTGATATGAATGAACGATATTGGTTTCATTTTAACAACAGTTTTTTTTAAACAATTTACAACGTAATGACTCATAAAATATATTCCTTAATAATGAAAAAAAAATGAACAAAGCAATAATAAAAGATAAGGTAAATGGGGCCCGCTTGAAACGTTATTTAGTTACGTATTGAAATTATTGAAATGTAAACAAAGGACAAAGAGAAATATGGGCTTGAAGTTACAACTAATAACAAACAAAGAAATAATATACCTAGGCGGTAAACTTGCGGTTTCTGTTAGTTCTTTGCATTGGGCGTTGTCTCGACGGTTGATCCTCTGTCGGCGTACGTGGCGGTTATGTCCAGTGATCGCCTCGAAAACGGCAACTTCGTCGAGGTATCCCTAATTGCAGGTGGCACTTGAACTGTGGGATCACTAAGCTAGCGACGGCATCCACACTTTAACTTCACCAGCGGGCGCAGATATCGTCACAATGATGGGGAATTAAAATATCCCACCACGTGGTTTAAACTGCAATCTTGAAACATCCGATTGCTTATAGGCGGGGTACTTCTTCTTCGCTGGGATTCTTTATACGGTTGGGGCCTTGAGTTAACCCACCCGGTATTTTTAATATATTTGCGTTTCAACTGGCCTACAATGGCCGTACTCCTTGGCCACTCTTTTTCGACGATCTTTCACACGTCCGTAACTCTTACTTGACGCTAGCCCGCGCTTGCGTGCGTAGCAATCTCAGGGACTATTTTATTACTCCACCGCATTAGCCAATCAGGAATAGGAAAAGAATCACGAGGTGGCAGCAAAACTCAAATACTCGTAGTTGTGGCAAGTTGTTATCTATTTAAAGAAAATACATGAGTTTAATAGCGATCAGCATTGTTGTATGTGCTGTAGTTAGATACAGTATCAGTAGTCATAAGTAATACGTTACTTACTACAAATTTGTCAGGTACGCTGTGTAATAGCCGTTAATAAAAGCACTATTTACAGTAGCAACTTGCATTCAGGAAACTGGGTTTAGTTGCAGGTATTAACTAACGAGAATAGTTCCAAGTAAATAAATCCATCATTATATGAATCGCAGCTCTTTCATTTTTCATTTTAAGGTCATACTATTACAATAATTTGCGTACAAAAACTGGTTTTTTATCAATTGGTGACAAAATATACAGGATGATCCATGAAAAGAAAACAAAGTTATCGATTATATCTCGTAAACGCGATTTTCAATTGTGTTTCTGATATATTTGATAATTTAACCAACATCGTAGCTGCAATATTTACAAAATTAGCAATAGATAACTTTGAACAGCCTGTGTATGAGCAAACAAATTAATTGTACATTGGTGAACTCGTTTATTTCACTTTATCGTTTAAAGATAATAGTACTTTGCTGTTTTGCTGTAGTGTAACCATATTGTCGAATGCAAGCACAACTCAGACATCACAGCTATTTTTTTTTTATTATTGTGGGAGCCTGTATTCTTGCGTGTGATTTCTACTGCACTGTTGAAAATATTACGGTGTTGGCGTTAATTTTGCGCTAGTCAAATATTTTAGTGTTGATTTTTACAAACTTTGCCAGACGAATTGACTACATGTGTTTAGTAGAACAGAAATTACTAGAATTTGGTGTGAATTCTTTGTTCAGATATGAGGATCTATTATTTTCTCTAGACATTCAGAAGCATCAACCAATCAGAATTTTTCCCTCGGATAGAAATATAGAACCCCACCTAATCTAATACAGTATTGCATTATACGCACCACCTGCATTGCACGTGTATCTGTTTTCGAGTTTGTTTCTGCGTATTAACATATCCAAACAAACCACCAAATGTGACTGACCTGCAAAGTGTAACCTTGTGTTATTAAATGTAATTCCAGTGGGCATAAAAAAAATTCAACATCTTAAAGATGTATTGGGAACATCTATTTAACGCAATTAGTTTAGACTTGAATCAAATAGCATAAACATCCACTTAATTTTATAATGGTTCTCAAAAAATCATTTTAAAATTAGTACGTTTGTTGAAACCAAAACTTTTGATATATTTATAATTGAGGAAACGTCTTAAAGAGAGATATTATAGCACTAAGAAATAGGAGTTGCATATTAAAAAAGACGTTGTGTTTAGAAAACGGTGTTAAATCATCCAATAGATCGCGTTCATTTAGTTTAACTAAAAAGCTAGTAAATTTGTCTAGTCTAAATCAAATAAAATGTGACTAGAAGTATATCATAATTCCACGTGTTAGTTGGACAAAATAACCCTTAGCAATAGGCAATACTTGACTATCTTTGTTCGTCAAATTTAAACTTCTATAGTTCTCGACAATAACACGAAAACAGTGTGGACCTCTCCTGACTATTAAATTAGTCAAAAAAGTGTTAAAATTTTCAACAGTGTGAGCTGCATTAGTTCTATAGACTTCTTCTTTGATAAAGGTCTTTCCATGAAATTTCCTAGTTGTTTAATCTTAGTGTTCTTTCTGTTTTTCTTTGACCTAACTCCTTATCTGCTCTCGTTTAGACACTCCTAGAATATATGAAGCGGACGATCCCATTCTTGCTAACTAATCGGTTTTTTTCGTTTCCTTCGATTGCTAAATGTTCGGGTATCCACAGCAAAATGACTTTATTGCGGTCTGACATAGCCATTTAGTTTTCGAATACAGTCTCAAACCAGTCTTGATTGTATCTTACGTTTCACAAGCCCGGCTGATGCTCAAGTGGTTAGGACGCTTAGCTATCAATCGTGGGGCCCTGGGTTTGAACCCGATGGGCTGGTCTCAAACTGAGGTTTTTGTGGTTTAGCTGTCTGTTGCAATATAATCAGCTTATATGCATAATGCTTGTGGCACCTCGTTCCAAGCAACTTAAACTTTGCGTATTAACTGTGCCAGAGTCTGTGAATGATGGTGCAAAGTGAAATTTTGAGAAGACCACAAGGATTCACAGCTAAACACTAAAAATACTACTAATGAATTATTTGAAGCCAAAATCGAAAAAGTTTTGAAATGGTTTTTTTACCACGATTTGCCCTCAGTTATATGGGACACTTTCACGAATGGTTGGAGTTATTCATTTATAAAAGTATTTTTAAGAAACTGTTTTGACTGTTGAATTTGAGTCCTATAATGTTAGTTTAATGCGATAAGCATTATAATTCATTGGCTATCTGTTGATTTTCAATTCTGACAAGGCGTAATTCACCCAGCAAGAAATTTTGCAATAGGAATAAATTGTACTTAAAGAAAATTCAATAACAAATTACATGGGTTACCTGTCCTGTTATTGAAGTTAATGTTATGTAGATATATCAGTAGTTTACATTGCACCGTTTGTATCTGTAATGTGTATAGATAGTACATGGCTATAAAGTTATAAATTCAATGCATGCAAAGTAGATACTTTACATTTTAAAATAATACCTACGACTTGAAAGAATTAAATGCAAAATAAACATTGTTATTTACCCAGTCAAACAGTGATTACGCAACTAAAAAAAATCGTATTACCATTTATAATAACGCTGTTAAGCTAATTTCATTTGCATAAACTAGTATTAGATTTCGTTTATGTGTATATGCCATGTTCAAACTTTAATTTTATTGTCTTCTTAACCTTGCATATCTTCTCCCCTTTTACAGATATTTCGTTTTACTAATTTCTTTAATTATATCATTACAATATATCCTTTTTAGGTTGCACAAGTTTGACTTTCACGGCTAACCCAAAAAAAAAGAACTTTTAATTTAGATTTCATAGACGCGTGAGGCAATTTTACTATGTGAAGTAATATTGTATCCTGTGGATGGAATTTTCGGTAAAGCCTGTTTACTTTTATGATGTAATTTTCATTCACGGCTATTGTCATAGCAGTTTCGCGGTTATGCCATGTGCCAGTGTAATTGTGCTAAAACAAACGGTATCTTGCCATGTTTTTCATTGTCATTTAGGTGGGTTTTTTAGTAGTTACTTTCGCTACCACAAAAAAAAATGTTTAGAACTGAATGCAGAAAGTATACTTTAAATCTGCATCCATTAGAGCATATTATGCAAATTTACTTTTCAAGAGCGGCCGCATATAAAGTTAGCATAACTTAAATAAAGTTCCTTGGAGTATGAAAAGTTTGCCATATCCTAATTGAAAGGTGAAAGCCAGTGCATTCTACTTTAGTTCTGGGAGTAGTTTAAGATTTATAATCCCATATACACCACCCAAAACTATATTATTCATCCTCTTCAGAAGGTAGATGTTTTAGTTAAAACATCATTGTAAATTGTTTAAAAATAAGTTAGTACGACCCTATAATCGCATTCTTAATCACATATATGTTCCAAATTCTCTAACATCGCAGCACACGCTTTCAAGATGAGAATATACCACACTTACTATTAGATGTTCTTAACAGATACACTGCTTAACCCTAGTCCTACCAACGTTTTATCGTAACGTGTCCTACCAAGGTGTGCCTCACAGGCACACATCTATTTGTACACATTGTTGATGTAAATAATAGCAAAATATGCATTATTTATTTCATGTAGTAGGTATACAGTAAGATTAAAACATATAGAAAGAATATTGTGTGTCAGAAGATATAATTTAAAAATAGTACAAGATAGTAAAATATTTGAAAGTTATTTATGTAGTTTGCAATTTGTGCACGTGAGTATTTTCTCTGAATGTTCACCACAAACCGTTTGCTTACACTTATCACATAACTGTGTTGACATTCTGCTTTTCTTTGATGGGCAAATATAGCACCGTTTTCGTTTTCTTACTTCTCGAGCCGAAGACTCCCCTGTGGTTGGTACTTGATTCAACGTAGTTTGTATCAATGAAGTATGACTTTTATGCAAGCCACTCAAACTACGACGTCTAATTTGCCCCAGTACTAATTCTGTTGTAATTTCTCGTAAGAAAATTTTGCGAAGTCTTCGTTTTTTGGAAATATGCCAGTCAGGATGGATATTTCTCCAAATGACAAATGAAGCTACTCCACACACATCAATTATATTGAAAAAATAGACCAAAGGCCACCTATTAGTTTTGCGTTTCACTGAATATGTATGTACCATCTGATCAAGTGTATCCACCCCTCCTTTCGTGGAATTGTAGTACTTATTGATTTCAGATTTATTTTTATTTTCCTCATCAATGGTGGAGTCGTTGTGCATTGTAGATAATAATATGACACAGCGATTTTTCTTAGGTACATAAGATACCAAAGTCATTGTCTTCTGAAAACCAAACAAGTTGCTTTCAATATTCCGTCGCCTGTGAGGTAAAAAATTTGGTGGTATGCACCGCTTATTTTTTCTGAGCGTTCCTACACAAGTTAGGCCTTTGGTAAACAAACTGGATGCAAGCTCGTAGCTGGTGAAGAAGTTGTCGAACGTAATATTCCTTTTAGTTCTCAGAAAAGGTTCACAAAGGTCTTCAACCACCTTTTGCGCTAAGTTTTCTGCTCTGTTGAGACCTTCTTTTCCTAAGTACGGTATACCACGTAACGGATAACTAGTTCCACTGTCGCATATCCACCCAATTTTCATACCGTACTTATCTGGCTTGCTTGGCAGGTACTGTCGGAAAGATACACGACCTCTAAAAGGCACCAGTTGTTCATCGATGGTTAGATTACTGCCAGGAAGATAATATTTTAGCAAGTTTGTATTAACACGGTCCCACAGGTCTCTAATTGGTGCCAACTTGTCCTTTGCCTTCGGAGGGTTCTGGTCGCTTTATCGTCAAAACGAATAAATCTTAGTAATGAGTAAATCTATTTCGTGACATACACGCTCGATAAACAGGATTTCCATATAAAGGATTCCATAGCTCATTATAGTCCACCATTCCTTGTTTATTTCTTCCAGCAGTAATCAAAAGGCCCAAGAAAGCACGGATTTCAACGTCGTCAACTGGTTTCCACAAATCGCCAAGAATACGAACAGCCTCCTTATTAGTGAAAGTAACCACAATACCAATAACCGTATCATCAAAAAACAAATTGAATGCGTCACAAGGAGTATCAACATGCACTCCAGGTGGAAGTTTCACTTTGTTCAAAGCTGTTGTAATTATGTTGTGTGCACGTGTTTTTCCCTTGGCAATCGGCGTGGCATTCCACTCGGTACCATCTTTTCCAATAAAAGTTTGCGAATGGCCGGGCGGTTCATCATTAGCATCACTATCGTCACTTCCTTCTTGTTCATCGCTTTCTTCATCGCCAGTTTCTTGATAATCCGCTTCACTAGAAGAGGTTTCGTCATTTGGCTCTTCTTCATCTTCACCATCATTTACATTCCTTCCCAAATCCTCATCACTTTCGTACAATGCATCGAGCAACTCCTTTTCAGTTAGTGGCCGGCGTCGGTCAGTCAACCAATCGGTCATACTTTCTGCATAAATTTCAAAACCAAATAAGCATAAAACAACAAATCTATTTTTACTGGGGTCAATCAAAACTTTATTTTGCTTACCTGGTCTATACTATACTCTCCACTAGGTAAAAGAAATAAAATTAACCAATAGACACCTAAAACGGCCAATGCGTTCGTTAGGAAAGTCACAAATACACTGATAGCAATGCAGTTTGTAAGCTGACTGTTTTAGCAAAACGCATTTAGGGAATTCCCCTTCATATGCAACTGGAAGTTCTTACATACAAGGGGAAAGTCCCGAAATATAAAGCATATCTTATTACGGGGGATTTACCCACATACCTAGTTTTAAATAACGTAGCAATGCATTTTATAGTATAATAACAGTATGTGCCTCAAAGACACACCTTGGTAGGACGTGTCGGTAAATTATGTTTAATTTTTTTAGTAAAATAGGAAAAATATTTTTAAAAAATTTTTATGTCATTCTGTGTTAAATAGTTTATTTTGAGAATACAAAAATCCTCCAGTCTGTGGCAGTTAACTTACAAAGTTCCAGCAATTTCAAAATCAATTGTGCCTCAAAAGCACACCTTGGTAGGTTTAGAGTTAAGTGTTTAACTTGCTGAAACATTACAATATTCATTTGCTGCATGCCACTAACAAATTCCGTTGACAATCCTCTAGATAAGATCTTAAATGCTTAGAGAAGGCAAGACAGACGGTATTGTGCCTAGAATAATATTGAATTATAAACAGAAAAATGTATGCAAATGCAGAAGAAAATTCTAGGAAGGTAGATAAATATTTAATGGCAAATTGACTAAAATATAATTTATGTAAATTACAAAAAATCTATTATCTACCTTCCTTAAGTTTTTCCAAACCACATCCAAACAAAAAACAGCTCAATTCACGATAAAAAGGGACTTCCCCATTCGGAACGGTTTCAAACGCAATTCACCCCTTTTGCTATTAGGGCAGATTACATCCGAGTGGGATGTCAAATGCGGAACAAAGGTCCTCACAATTCCCATTCCCCCTTGCCACGTTAAACGTAGAAATTTTGGGGATCACGGACTCCCCATAAAACTTATTAATGCCTTATTGTTCGGGAATTCGTGGAAAGAAAAGGGCCCTATTATATTGCGGCGGTTTCAAAATTGGTAACGTTTAGGTCATACTAGTATTCTGGTCACGTACCTCTACTGGTCTCCGCTTGTGGAGAGAACAATAGCCGTATTTTCTGATTTCAATAAGAGGAAGTTGTTGGACAAATGCATGTGGAGGGTCCGAATATGGAATATGTTGGGAAACAGATGGTATATTATGATGTAAACTCTGGGTTTTATTGTCAGTATATGTTTTTATTTATACGCCGAACCGATTCGTTAGAATTTGGTGCTAGTGGGATTTGATTTTGAAACTGATAGGATAGTCAGAGCCAATCCACTTGAAGTTGAAATGGGTACGCTACTGTTGACCTGCGATGTATGCCAGATTGAAATGGTGCAAGTTTTATCTAGTTCAGCGTCGAATAATAGGATTGTAATGATTCTAAATTATTTCCAAATATTATTTTTTAGTTGGGCGCCATTGATTTGAGTTCTGATTAATTGAAATAAATAAAAAATTAGTATCAGAATCTTTCATCGATTAATTTAACTGCTCTCAAGACATGCGGTTCTATGAATATTTTAAATATAATCCGAATCTGTCTATTAAATAACAAAAAAAAAACAAAAACAGATTGATTTCACCTTTATTTTTTATTATAAAATAACGAAAGTATAAGTGGATACAGTGAAAGGATTATAAAGTAAATAGCGATCATTTTTTAATAGAAAAATAATGACCGAATGGATGCAGCCCCCTTTCTGTATTACTAATGAATTGAATATTAAATTTAAAGTAACAGTATTATAATTAATAAAAAATTAAAAATTAGATGGTAACCACTTGCGGTTTTGGCGGTCCTTCGGCCCTAGGCGAGGTCGTTTGAGTTTCGACACAGGCAGCGTGTTCGTTTCGTCGATCGGCTCGAACTAGCTCAATTGTTGTATTCTCTAGAGGCTATTTCGGCTCTGTGGATCTGAAAACTGCCAGCATACGCCACCACAATACTTCAGCCCACGGCTAATACGCAATCTAATAACTGATTGCTGGATTCCCCACTCATGAGGTTTTATTTATTCTCAGCACTAACCAAATGGCCAGGGTATTACACAATAGCGGGGATACCGTTAACCCGCTAGGCGTTTATTTTTACCAATATCTTCTGGTATTCTTCTCCGGCAGCAACAAATAGCCAAGGTATTCAGCACTAACGGGGATGAATTAGCCCGCTACGCTATTTACTTTTATCAGTATGTAGCTGTGTTGTGGCCGACGCTTAATGGCGGCTCTTTCAACCGTCGCGCTCCGGACGAACGCCACGTCCGCTCTATTACAGCGCCGACTCTCCCGTTTTTCGCTGCGTACGTACAATCGTTCACGTGCTTCCCTCGGTTGTCCGCTAATCAGGGACGTTTGCTGTCCTCGTGATAGCGTCAAACTTCTTTATATGTCCGTTATTTTCTTGACGCGGCTTACGTCACTGGACACACACATACACACAGTTTAATAGAACTAAAAATACGTTAAAATTCTACGTGTTTCATATGTTTATATAAATAGAATGAAATCAAATATTTTTTATTAAGAAACTAAATAATAAATTAAATTTAAAATAAATTGCTTTCTAGACGCACCATTACAAAGTGCAGGCAAATTAAATGTCTTACAATTCACTAACACTCACTTAAAAGGTGGGGTTGAAGTAAAATAAAAATTTTAAAATTTCCTTTTAGAAATGAGAACACAATTAAGGAAATAAAAGATTCGAAAAGAGCAAGATGACACAACAATCCAAATCTCAATGATTGTACACAATTAAGGAAGTATGTAGGTATGTAGAAACATTTACAATTTCTTTTTGAAAACTGGATTAACAAATATTTTTTAGGTTTAAGCGTTTTCCCAAATATCAGATTTTGTTATTAAATCCACACTAAACTATGTATGTATGTATGTAAATAGAAGGGTGGTGTTACACTGCGACCTAAAAGATCTATTGTGTCCCCTATTCTTGCTGCTTTACAGCTGGCCTTCCAATCCTATTCCTTTTAGAAAGTGTAGGATGTCAGAGGGCCCCAGTCTAGGTAAGTCTCCCTCTTCGATTTCACACGCTCCCAGGTGCAATGCCCTCGAGTTGCACTGTGCTGCGCAGTTTGAGAGGAGGTGGATGGATGTTTCATCCTGTTCCCCACAAAATCTGCATTCAGGATCTTTTTTCCAATCCAAGCTTACTCAGGTGTCCTTTCAGTCTACAATGGCCTGAAAGTATCCCTGTTAATATGCGAACATTGTTTCTTACTCAGGTTGATGCATTCTGTAAACCTCTTCTGGTTATAAGTCCCAGAAGAATTTTACTTTGCCACATTCACTGGAGATTTTCCAGTAACTGGATTTTCTCTGCTACATTTCCATTTTTAGTTTCTTCAGTATTGTACTGCTACTTAACCCGCAAAACGGTTTCAGGCCCTAATAAAAGGCATTGCAGCCCCTTTTTTGCGGGGTTATCCGTTATTTCGTTCCTTTCACTCCTGTGTGACCCGGAACCCACAGGAGGGTTACTTTATTTCTTTTGCCTAGCTCATTTAGTTTCCCTAGGCATTCCCAGACCATCTTGGAGCTGATCTCATATGAGTTCAGCGCCTTGGTGGCTGCTTGACTATCAGACACGATGATAATCTCCTGCATCCGATAGTTCCTATCCATAATCAACTGAACACATCTTCCAATAGCGTGTATTTCCGCCTGAAATATACTTGGGTGCCGGCAGTACGGCTGAGAAGGAAGGGTGCATCATTGCCAATCTTGAAAGTCAAGCAGCAATATGCGGTACCGGTTGTTGGTTGGGTCACCATTCGGACAACACTTCTCAGTGGCTCGGTGTGTTCCGGCACTCTAGCCAAGGGCCTTCAAGGCCTGTAGTGCTGAGTTATTATTATTATATACTTGGGTATTTTCCCAAGCTTTCGAAATATGTAGTTCTAGGCCCATATATTCCTATTCCAGTTCCTTCTGCCGTTTTGGAGCCATCAGTATACCATTTGATGGCATTTCTATTCAAGTTCAAGATGGTGTTATGATCCCACTCGCTCCTGTTACTTAGCTTTATGGTGAATTCTTTCACAAGCTAAATTTTTTTAAACATATCATCCCGGGGCATATCCCAGATTTGATCACCGTCAGGAGATTGAGGGCCTATACCAATCATTCTTTCCTTGATCATTCTTAGTGCGGTTCTTTTCGCCACGCCCTCTACTACAATGTGGAGGGGGGGCAAGATCCAATACTACTTCAATAGCTGCTGTGGGCAGGTTCTCATAGCCCCCGTTATGCATACACATGCTAATCTTTGCACTTTCGAGAGGTTAATTCTCGCGGTGGCCAGGTTAGTTCTTTTGCTCCATGCTACTGATGCATAGGTGATGATCGGTCTCACTATCGCTGTATACATCCAAAGCAGTATTTTTGGGTTGCATCCCCAATTTTTCCTGCAAAGTTTCTGCACACCATCAGAGCTCTTTTGACCTTGTTGGTTACTTCAAGTTCATGTTTGTTCCATAGAAGTTTATTGTCTAGGGTAAGGCCTAGATATTTAATTTCCGCTCTCCAGTCTATATTTTGCCCATCCAGTTTTATGGTTCTAAGATTGGATTTTCTTTTCCTGGTAAATGCTACTAGGGTTGTCTTAGTGGGGTTGACATTGAATCCCATCGATTGACACCATCTTCTCGTGAACACTAAACTAACTATTATTATTAATAATTAATAAATTTTATTACTATATAACTTCGATCTTAATATACGAATTATATTAAATACCAGAAAATGTACTTAAATTCTAGAATGAATAAAACTTTTCTATCTAAATTAAATTGATAAATAAAAGCATAACTATGAAAAACGAAAGAGTCCCAATAACTCTTTCAGAGAATAATTTAAAAATAGGAACTTGGGTAACATTATTTCTAAAATATTTTTACCAAAAAAAAAAAAGAATTCTTAGGCAGTAAACAGCATGATATATAAAAATCCATTTTGAACATTTCAAAGGCAAACATCACGGGGTTTAATTATTAAATAAAAGAAGAAGAATTCAATTTAAGGAAAAGGTTTCAGAATTTAAAACATCCCAAGTACTCCTTTACCATTTTCTAATAGTATTTCTATTCGAAAAATCCATATTTCTTATTAAGTAAAATAATCAATCGCCTCAACCCTAGAAGTTTATGGGCGTTATTTAATAGAAAGGCTGTAGTCACTTTCCAATACGTATTTTATTTACATGTTTCCCGCTGAGTTCCTGATTGTCCCATTACAATAAAACTATGTAAGGCATACTTAATACCGCTTTAATAGAAATCGAAGTGCACAAAGACACAATAACCATTCGTTCAGACATTAATTCCCTGGACAATATAACATCCCTTTGATATAGATATATAGATGAGATACTGAGATTTTTATTAGCACGCCTGGAAAAGGATTTTTAACAATAAATACTCCTATCTGCTATATTTCATTCCGTAAGGGGTAATTGTCCAATTTCCATTGGCACAGATAACAGAAATATAAATACCAATATTGAATTCTCGTTTTGTATAGCGCTGGTGAAAAATAAAACCTTTTCGTAGAATCCCCGGAGAGAAAATGAACTAGCTCCGGAACTGGTGCGCAGCGATTTAGCAAAATCCAGGACGGAAAGATCCAATTAATGTATAGAGTTTTCTCTTTCTAAATTGAACGTGAAAAAAGGTTGGAAAGCAAAAAGATGATTATGCGTCCGTTGCTCAGCCATATACTGAACTCCGGTTATTCGATTAAATTCAGCGAATGAATTCTAGTCAGTTTTTTCTTTCGTGTTTACGATGAAAACATGCGAATGGAAAATTTGAAAGTTTTCCTTCGTTTTATTTATTGTCTAAATAATGTTGGAATGATTGTTGTAACGTGGGGGAAAATTCGCAATAAATATGCGAATATGAATATTCATATTCGCATATTTATTGCGAATGCGAATATTCAAAAACATGCGAATGCGAATATTCGTTACATCACTACAAACTACACTCTAAAAAAATGATGGTAAATTTACCTCACTGGTATGTGAAAAAACATATGAAATATAAGGTAAAATTACATCAAAAAGAGGGTAAACATCAAATTACCACAAATTAGGTGTAATTTTGCCTGGTAAACCGACGTTGATGGAAAAATACTTCAATAAATGAAGTAATTTTCCCCCACTTGGGGAAATTTGCTTAGGAGCAAGGAAAAATAACATATTTCGTGAATATTACCCCTTATGTTGGTAAAATACAATATGGACAATACAAGGGACATGAAATTCTGATTATATATATGCATCTCTTATTTGATTGGAACACAAAATGTTTTTTTTAACATTGCATTACATTGTGTCGCTTGATCAAAAATTAAACCCGTTACGAGAATGCATTTCATAGCCGTCGACTATACAACGCGCAAGCGTTTGAGGTACGCAGTTTGAATACAAGTGCGGCATCTACACTGATGGCTTCAACGCATAAATGTAAATGGTGTGTTTTTCATTTTGTCTTGCAAATAAAGATTGAGGTAAGTTAATTTTACCTTAATTATGTATTGAGATGATTATCGTGTGATTAGCTATGACAGCACACATAAATAATAGACATACACCTGCGTATGGATATCTAATATGATATACTGGGAAGTTACATCAATAGCATTTGGCGGTATTGTTGCTACAAGATATGATACATTTATTTAAAGTTTTCAACGTGCAAGTGACACGCAGGAAACTACCGTATCAAACTTTTCAATTTAAACAACAGAAAGTCTTCGTTTTGAAGGAGTCAATCTTTTTTTTTTTTCTTTCATAAAACATTTGGAAATATAAAACGACTAGTGTTCTTGCCGTTACTGGAGGCTATGTTTTCGTTGTTAAGTGATGATACAAGTAAAGTAAGGAAGAGACTATTTTGGTTTTACTCTAGGATTTAATGACAAAAGTAACGTAGGTATTAAGCACTTATACATGCAAATGTGCAAGACCGCAGGACGACAAATTTGAGTTCAATAGTAATCACAACATTATTTATGTATATACTAGTATTGCGGGAATCGCCAGATATCAAAAACCGGTTAATCGATTTTTAGTAAAAATCGGTTTTTTAAAATTCAGTTTTTAAAATCGATTTTCAAAACCAGTTTCAAACTAAAAACAATACGTTTACTTTTTTTTTAAAGTGCTATGTATTTTAAATTCGAAAAAACCTATTTAAGGCGCAATAATCTGCTTTTAAAACCGGTTTTGATTTTACCGGTTACCATTTTTTAAAGACGATTAATCACTGCATCCAAACCCCGGTTTCACATAAAGAGGCTTCGATTCGCAGCACTATTATCTACATACAATATATTTTTAAATGCTAAATTTATTAAAAATTTTCAGGATAAATCTAACTTGAAGAAATTGAGGTGAATACACCATTGATATATGCTTGGAAGAAGGTATTAATAACAATATATTTATTTCATATGCTTTTTACATTTATTTTTCTTTTCTAGGAAACGTGAAGTCGCATTCTTTAATGGTAGAAAGACAGTTATTAGACCCAACAGATTCCACTTCGTTCTGCATTACAACAAATGATGGCGGCATATTTTAATTTTAAATTGCAGTACGTAAAAGAGGCTTCTAACACATTAGAAGTATTTTTTTTAAAATATACCTGAACAGGGCAAACAAAAATAAAAAAGCTCCAAATCCAAACTCAAATTGATAAGATTTTTTAATGTATTTTGTTAGTCAAAAATTTATTTTATGGTTACATTCAACTAGATCTTTGTATTATGATACAACCAATTCTTAGTACTATTGGCTTTTCTTATTGACCTTTCTCCCAAAATGTTACTCTTTAAAACATTGCTTATTGAATTTTAAAAATTTATTGAAATTATTGTAAACTCTCTGTAATCCAACTAATTAATATATCTTTCAGAAATTATTAAAATTAAATCTAATATTATAAATGGTATATTTTGAATATTTAAGTGGAGAATCTGCATTAAGTTTCTAAATGACATAAACATGTTATTAGAATAAATGAAACTTAATATTTCTGGATGATAAAACAACATAATAATCAATTATTTCTAAATTTCTTTGTTGTTGCTTCTAATCTATACATTAAAAAAAAAAGAAATGTGGTAAAATTACCCCAAAAATAGATGGCAACTGGGCTACGCCTATTTTTGGGGTAATTTATACCTATAGGGGATTTTTCACATACTGGTGGAATATTCCTGGAAGTGTGATAAATCTACCTGAAATTATTCCATTCCATTAGGAATATTACTTTAGAGGTGTAAATTTACCAGGGAAAATTACCACACTTTCAAGGAATATTCCACAAGCATGTGAAAAATCCCCTATAGGTGTAAATTTACCCCAAAATAGGCGGTTAGCCAGTTACCATCTATTTTTGGGGTAATTTTTCCACATTTTTTTTTAGGGGTGTAGCAATAAGTACGCAAAATGATTGGCGAGGCTTTTTTTCTTTTTTCCGCGTAAGGAAAATTTTTCATGGAAAAAAATCCTCTTAATTATTACGGTTATTAGCAGAAATACATTCATTTGTTAATAACAATAAGTGTATTGTTACTTTTTTCAACAGTTGTATTACTAGTTAATATGTTTACCCTATATAGTAATTGAAATAAACTAATAAACGATCAAGAGCAATGTACAATAAACAGATTTTTTCCTTTAGTAATTGCCAATAACAAACATATTATGTTTTATTGATCTCAATTGATTTGACTCTTTTTAAGTCATCTCTGATTTGCACGATTCTATCACACAGCCATCTGCCGTTTAATTAGAGATGTGTGTTTTTCACATGTTTTTGGTCTACCGGACCATTGTATTGTCTCAATACTCAATACATTATGTCGATTTTTTAACTTGTATGATTAACAAACACAGATATATATTTGCTTAGTCGCAATGGTAGTTTTTAATATATGCCACGCAATGTTGTTTTGCTTATAATATAAATATTTAATTTAATACCTACTAATTTATAAATAACCATTACATTACTCTGAAATTAGTATCATATTAAAAAAAAAAATACGTGTTCATATACAGTATACATACATATAAGTAAGCTGTACACTTTGAGTGAGTCATTGAGAAACAATGTTTATTGTTCTTTAAGGTTTTTTTAACCGCAATGTTTTGGTCATACATATTTTCTAAATAATATAATAACCAAAAGCGACTTGTTAAATCTCTCCACGTAAACTATTATTTCTTGGGAGTACCTACAAAAAAACCTTTATATTAATTTGCATTTTTATTATATTTCTTTCTGGTAAGTTCGGCTAGCTATAGTTACTTTATTTTTAAGTATTCAATAGATTACGAATTACTTAATTTGTCAGTGTCTGGATTTGTATTATAACAAAATTGCCTTTATTAAACAACAAATGTTTACTTTCTGTGTTTAGCCTGTTTTATTTTCATCTTGCGCCTCTGCAGACATGTTTAATCGATAACCAGAGGCAAAATTGCCTAATGGAACTAGGGCGTTCTTATGTACATTGCGGTGTTTACTCGCTAAACAACCTCCAGACAATCGGAGTAATTGATTTTGAATTTGTTTTGCTGTCTGTCCCAGTTGGAATGGGAATCTCCACGACGGTAATTCCTGTTATAAGTAAACAGCAAAAAAAAAAAACATTCTATGATTTCTAAGGTTGAAATTGTAGTGCTCTTTTTATGAGAAAGAAATGTGTTCCTTAATTAGCAAATTCCAAATTATCACTGACTACATGGATTAGGTAGGAACAGAAGGGGTTCTCACAAGTGTTATAAGTTTCAGCGCCAATTCGGGATTTTTGAATATTTATTAATGCATTTTTTATTAATTGTTCAATTACACATATATCGGAATAATAATAATAATAATAATAATAATAATAATAATAATAAAAAAGTTCCTGTCTACACAGTCGTACGCCCTTGACAGATCAACACATAATCCTATGGCCAAACACCCTTGCTCAAGAAAATTTATAATTGTTTGGGTAAAGTGAAAAATTGCGGATTGCGTCGACCTACCAGGTATATAACCGTGCTGACCGCGATGAAATAGATGACATTCATTCATAAAATCTACTAACCTTTTACACATTACCAATTCGAATAGTTTAGAAAATCCTGTAAGTATACTAATTGGTCTGTAACTATCAAATAATTGAGAATCACCCTTTTTATATAGAGGTTTTATAATAGCAATTTTAAGACGCTCCCGAAAAACTAGCTTGCTTAAAGCAGTTATTAATAAGAAGGCATAGCACATCCTGAAGAACTGGTATGCATATCTTCACAATACTGGTAGGAATATCATCGATGCCGCTACTATGTTTATTTTTTATTTTTTTAGCTAATTCACCTAGTTCTTTCGGAGAAATGTATCTTAAGTACATCGATCTATCATTATCCGTTATATTGAATGAAAATGGATGTTTCTTAAGATTTTCAGTCAATTTTGGAACTATCGACAATAAAAATTTATTGTACTCGTGCGGTATCTGTTCAAAATCTCCCTCAATACTCACTTCTGTAATGGACTTGCCACCCACTATCTCGTTACAAATATCCCACATACATTTAATTTTATTATCTGAATTTATAGCTGCTCTGTTTTAAATATTAATGTTTAATTTTAGTAAATCATGAAGTGAAATACGAGGATGCATTGGTATCTAGTCAGGGTGAACTGGCACCGTGGATAAAACATATTGCGATACCACAGCAACGAAAAATAACATATTAGCAGTGTCAGTGTAGTTGTTGTAAGTTTCACGTCAAAAAGTCGAACCAAATTTGCGCAATTAAATTTGGGAAAAAGTTTGTCGACCGAAATTGTGAAAATCGAAAAATCGGAGTTTTGGAGCCTTTAGTAGACACCACTAAATATCTGCTATCTCATGAAATATTTGATTTTATTTGAAAGAGTGCAAATGTCAAAAAATCAACGAAAATGAAAATACTTCAAAAACGGTCGAGTTTAGGAATAGGGAACTGTCATATAAACTAGTTGCAAATGACTCGCCAAATTCATTAGACCGATAAAAATTATACCATTCCGTTTAAAATAAGAAAGTTGATATCAGCACCCTGTATACCGAAAGTGCCATAAAGTTGAAAATATTTTCCTTAAATCGATCACAGTAGGCCATGTCTACACTGCAAGTTTCAAAATCAAATTTCTACTAGAAGTTCAAAAAAAATCTAATGTCCTAGTTCGGTGGGACACCCTGTATATAGTTCTCTCTATAAAAAGTTTCTTTGCACAAATAGTATATTAAAGTACGAGTTTTCATAAGGCATGATTTTGTCGCACGAGTTCAGTTTAGAAAACGAGCCGCAGGCGAGTTTCCTAATGAACGAGTGCGACAAAAGCCTTATGAAACGAGTCCTTTATACTATTTTTTCTATTTTGCATTATAAATTGATAATAAATACTTAATAAAATCTCATTAAAAATGTTGAGTTTTATTTTTGTATGAAGTTGGGTCACATTGACATACGATTGACATTTGACGAATTCAAAATCAAATTCGGCTATTTAAATTGTTTTAAACAATATATTTCATAATATAGTCTCTGTAAAACTGTTAAAAAATGAGTGATACTGAGACAAATTTATCTTGTACGTCACCACAACTGCGTGAAATTCCGGATAAACGCCGTCATAAATTTATACCGAAAAAATCAAAAGCAGTATATGAAAAATGCTACCATCAATTTGAACTATGGGGCTGTACAGAATAATGTCAACACAAATATCTGAAAACATTTTATTGGCATATTTTGAATTACAAGGTAAAAAATAAGAAATCTTCTACCTTATGGTCTATGTATTTCATGCTTCGTTCTTGCTTTTCCATTTATAAAAATACAGACATATCAAAATATTATTAAATTACAAGCCTATTTTAAAACGATTCTCTGAGGATACGAGGCTAAGAAATCTAAATTTTATGCATTGAAGATATTAATTAATTTATAGAAGAAGGTTCTGACGCATTGTATTTAGCAATAAAGGTACGATATTATTTGCAAAATGTAATTTTTTATGTGATGGATTTAATTTTAGATCGTTTTAATAATGGGTTACACAGGTGCCTGTAAGACGGAGATGAATTAACAAATATGTCCATACATGATTTAGAATTTAAGAGTGATATTTTTTTTGGTGAGCAGTACCTAAACAAAAAAGATAATATCGTAAGAGTTTTTGCAATTACGGATGAAAGATGGATTACTTATATTAAAAAATATGTCGCCCTGCGACCAAAAATATTAATCAATTCAAGATTCTTCCTTACATATCGCAATGGTTATTGTATATCGTGCCCGATTGGAAATTAATACGATTGGCAAAATGCCTAAATTAATAGCTGATTTTTAAAATTGCCCAATTCAGAGCTTTTATACTGGACATTGCTTCAGGACGTTCTAGTGCTACACACTTAGCAGACGCAGGCAGTGATTTGCTGACTATTAAAACGTCATGGTGGATGGAAAGTCATCTGCGGTAGCTGAGGGTTACATCGAAACATCTATGAAAGTAAAGTGGCTGTAGCGCACAACTTATCAGGGCCAAGTACATCTGGTCATTCTAGAGTTATATCATCGAATGATTCTCAATCACAAAGTCTACCATTAAAGCCAATAACATAACTCAGCAAAACTTTGTTACGAAGAATTTGCCTGGCATAACAATACATGCTCAAGATACTTGTTCCGTCAGTGTAAATGTATACAGTAATTCCACGTTTCATTAACAATAACAATGTAAACTAAATTTGTATAGAATTTTTGATTAAAGGTATTTACAATTTACATGCATTAAACGTCAATTTTGCTTTCTGTCATAATGTATTCAATACAGCCAACCTATAGAAATGAAAAAGGGCGTATCAACAATGAAGCACTTTTCGATACGCAAAAGCGTGTTACAATTGCGTTTTTATGAACGCAAAATAGAAAAATATACTTGTATATTTTGAATTTGCACGGTATGATAAATTTTAACTCAGCGTAATACAAAATTAACATTCGCCAGTACGTATTAGTAATAGTTAGTAATTATTGGATACATATTCAAAGTACGCTGCGAGTCGACAGTAGAAATGCACAGCTAACGCCCTCTAGATGTAAATAACACCTAAACCGTAAACTCGGAAATATTACCGGTAACGCAGGCGTGCTTAATTAAGCTCGTATTTATTACGGCGCTATTCCCATAAAATCCACCGCGGTGTTAATTTCCACAGCCGCGGCGTGAATATGGAAAAAGTGCGTTGCAGTTTGCGCGATCCAGCCGATCGATAGGACACAGAAACGTGCCTTAATCCGATTGAGATTAACCTTATCTTGTAATTTATGGAAATTCACGCAATAGACGATCATATACTCGTCGCATGTGGAAATACTGCTTTGAAAATTGAGCTGTTCTTGCTGGTTTCCTCAAGATTCAAGTATATGTTGTAGTGCCTCTGCTAGTTCAGAATTAGATTGTGCGTGAAACTAAATATCTTAATCTCTTTGAATATATATTATAACGCTACATAGTAGCATACAGTCCGGTATAGAAAAAATATTTTTTTTTAAATACAGTACTTCAATTAAATTATCTAATTTCAAATTTTAAATATCCTAGTGGCATCTTCATTCATCACTCCTTAATCATAAGTGTGCCCTCTCAACTGCCAAATGACATGTAGGGTGAGAATTTCCAATTAAAACAGGCTAGAGGACGCGCTGGCATTAAAAAAAAATACGAATAACTAGTTAGCCCCTTAATACGGTGTCCCAATAAGACCGCCTATTTTAAATTTGGCGCCATTTCTTTTGTATCGATCATAGAGCATTGTTGTTTGACAGCTGTCATGTGTGAACATAGAGATTTAGTCATGGAGAATTACACGTACTGCTGTGTACTGATGGTAACCAGCATAAAAAAAAAAACAAAGTGAAAATAAAATGAAAAATTAAATTTACTAGCTCAGCGGATAAAACATTTGAGGGGGGGGGGGGAGGAGGGGCAAAAGTTTATCTGAACTCACGGTTTACTAATCTAATCATGGAATAAGTAAAGTTTGTAAAAAATTTAACTTTCTTAAAAATCCGCCAAAGATTAGATGGATTGATTCAAAATAAAGAATAGAAATTTAAGAATGACATTTTACAATCATTAAATTTATTTTTATAAAAAAGAAAAAAAAAAAATTGTTACAAATTGCAGTAAAAAAATAAACCAAGGACTTAAGGTCCTTTACACCCACGAATGTTCACACAGCTTGTGCGAAATATTATCAGATCTGAAATGTCTTGTTGACTCAGCACAGCGACATTCTCTTACAATAAATCCTACTAAATCGGAAATAATATTATTCGCACCAGCAAATCAAAAAGCCAAGTTACTATCAGATATTAATATAAATGTTAACAATGTTCAACTAACTTGCAAAAATTCGGTGAAGAGTTTGGGACTGATAATAGACGAGGAATTAAAGTTCAATAAATATATTAATAAATGCACTCAAAAAGCCTACAACAGTCTCAGATTAATTTATGGCAGCAGAATGTTTTTAACTCAAAAAATAAAGAAAATGCTTTGTGAAACGTTAGTTTTGTCTCATTTTAATTATTGTGATGTAGTTTATTCTCCGTTCTTAAGCTCAATCACCATGCAAAAAATACAGAAAGTTCAAAACTCCTGCTTACGTTTAATCTATGGTATTCGTCGACGGGATCACATTAGTCACAAGTTAAGGGATGTCAGGTGGTTAAATATGAAAAATGCTTGTCTGTTTTATAAAATTATACACTCGGAAAAGCCACCCTATCTTTATAATAAAATAATTTTTAGGACTGATGTTCATACGTTGAACATCAGATTTAAAGGAACTTTAACACCGCCGGCCCATGCACACCAATTCTTTAAAAAGAGTTACTCGTATCAAATCACAAATATCTACAATAATACTCCACGATTTGTTAAAGGTAGTGGTTCGTGTTGCATGTTTAAGAAGCGATACTTTAATCACCTATTTGCTTTTCAGTCTGGTCTATGTTAGATTGGTGGCTGCGCGCTCACTGTATAGCTCTTTATATTTCTAATTATGTATTTATTTAGATTTAAATTGTACATCGTCTCGTGTGCTTGAAATATGTTTTGTTTTTTTTTTTTGGTTATGTAGGGTTAAATTGAAAAACAGATTCGTCTGAATTTCGCCCTGTTTCCTTGTTAAGTTATACTCCATATATGTAAGTACGTTGTTGTGTTTGAGGAAATAAAGACCATTTATTATTATTATTTATTATTATTAAATAAAAAACTGCAGGAATCTACAATTAATAAGGACAATGCAAATCCTTTATCAAACAAAAGACAGATTTGTTCTAGAAGAAAATCTAATTCGCACAAAAAATCCACGTGGTCTTAAAATTACAACACACTAAAATTAACTTAAACTTGGACAAACAAATGTATTAAAATAATTGAAATTGAAATATAATTACAAGCTCAATGCTTATCTTTACCTAAGCCGAGGTGATTAAATATAAAATACAAATTTGAAAAACTAAGAAACGGAAAAATTAAACTAAGAAAACAATTTCTTCTAAAACGAATTACAATAACCGATCTTACATTCGATATGTGTACACAATTAAACACAACAGCAATTATTTAATGAAAGAGTTCCTTGAAAGCTGATAAATTTCAAATAAAACGAACTACATATTAAATAAAAATGAATTTACCAAAAATGGCATCAAAGAAAATAAAAGACATGTACTTACGGTATCTTTCAAAGAACTCCTTTTAAGAGGCCCTACATCGCATACATATAACAAAATAGATGCGTGGCTAAGCAGCGCATAAAATGCAAAGAGAATCTCTTGAATATCACAATGAACTATATACACTACTGACGAAGGCAATAAGTATAAATGAATGAAATAAATTTTAAACAACTGAACAATTAAATACTTAAATTCATCAAACAAATCTATTAACAAAATCTTTTCAAAATAAAATATTAAAATTGTGGAAACTCTATCGTTACATTGATAAAGATGATTTGGAATGAATAAAAATACAAATTTGAATTTCCGGAAACCCGGGTGCCAGACCACAGCAGTACGTTCAACGCATAGAAATTGTGAAAATTCACTACTGAAATGATGAGAGTTTTGCGGAGACGGTTCGAAGATGTCGTTGACTTTTCGGTCACCATAACGCACCTTCTCGCCTTACAGTGGTCCGATTAATCGAAAAATTTGAGGCGATTGGGTCAGTTCAAACTCAGAAGAGATCTGTCCGTGTTTGTACAGCTCGGTCGGACCAAAACATTGCAGCAGTTAGAGTGTTGAACAGAATCCTTCCACCTCGGTTCGCCATCGTTCTCAGCAATTTGGACTTTCACGGAGCAGTTTACAGCGAATTTTGACTAAAAATCTGCATTCACATCCTTATAAGATGCAGTTGATACAACGCTTAAAGTCAGCAGACCATGCGCAGCGCCAAATGTTCACAGAATGGATTTTACAGCAACAACAAGCGAATGATGATTTTTCAAAGAAAATCATCTTCTCTGATGAGGCGCATTTCCAACTTGATAGCTATGTCAATAAACAGAATTGTCGCATTTGGAGAGCTGAGAATCCAAGAGTGATTCTTCAACGTCTGATGCATCCACCACGAGTCACTGTTTGAACGCCGTTCATTACCGTGAGATGATAAACAACTTCTTCTTCGCCTAAAATTGTTGAAATGGGTCTCCAAGATATGTGGTTTCAACAGGATGGTGCAACCAGCCATGCAGCGAACGCAACCATGGAATTGTTGACGACGAAATTTGAAAGGAGAGTTATCTCGCCTCGCGGCGATGTCAATTGGCCGCCAACATCATACGATTTGAGGAAAGGTGTATGCTAATAACCCCAGAAAAATTCCTGAACTGAAAGACGAAATTCGACGCACCATTGATGAAATTGAGCCGGCGCTATGCCAAAATGTTATCGACAATTTCATCACCGGCTATTTATCGGACATTGTGTTTCATACATAACCTCCATGTTTACACTCTTTATTAAAATAAAAATATCACAACTTTTCACATAAGTAATGCGTTTTTTTTCAAATTTTAAAATAGGAAGTCTTAGTGGGACACCCGTTATTTCTTCAGTAGGACCTTAGACGCTGTAGGAGCGTGTTACTAATATCTCCTCTACTCCGATAAAGTGCTTAGTTTACGTTCAATAATGTGCATGAGGCTCTTGTACACTTCTCACAGGAAAAATCGGGACACCAGCAATCCAGAATTTTAAAATTTCTTGATTGTAAATGCAACTTTCGGAGGACGTATTCACTTATCATAGCCATATATCACTTAATTATGTATATTACTGCGATCAAAGGTAACGACTAGAAATTTAAACAGAAAAATAAATATATAGAGAGAAAAAGGTTTATGTATAGAATAAACAAATCGGAGTTTCGGTGGCGGCGTTTCCTTTAGAAATACCAATGAAAAAAAAATACCTAACAACAAAACGAACTCTTGAATAGACGGCTTCATTTAGAAATATATATGTATTTAACTCGTTAGATGTTATGTAGAGATAATTCTTTTTTAAGAAAACATATGGTGATGGAATTTTATTATTTAATATTAATGTTATTTGTTAGTGCTGCTTTGATATTAGTTACTTAGTTCGATTTATGCTCGCGAGTATTAGTGTAGCAATAGACAATATGTCAGTCAGCCTCCTCAGTTTGGGGATAATGTGATTTTCACAGATTTATTGACTACACTATTGATGTATTAATTACTATTGTTGTTTAGTATTCTTAAATATTGAATTACTATAAAGTTTTCTTCTATCTACAAAAAATTACCAAAACCAGGTTTAAGATTATTTATAAAATTCCTAAAGCAATTAAGTTCAGAAAGAAATTATTTATTTTATTAAACCTCCATTTATTGTATTTTCAGGAAATATATCTTAGCTATCGCCTGTGTAATCTGACGTCGTTGATCTATTTTCTTGAAATATGGTCAACACTTGGTCTCTTTACAAACTGTCTTTATGTAGCACAGGTTTATTAACAATTATTTACAATATTATTGAATTTATAATACATAACAAACATTGTAAGAAAGCATATTGTTCGTCAATCTCAGTTAGTGCTAAAAATATTTATTTTTGAATTTGAATACATTTAATACTTTTTCGTTGCTACCGCCTGAAGCTGTGTTACAGACCAAAAGTGTTAGCTATATTTCAATAAAAATAGAACGACATTGGATTACACAGGCGATAGTTAAGATATATTTCTTGAAAAAACAATAAACGGAGGGTTAATAAAACAAATAATTTTTTTGCGAAATTAATTGCTTTAAAAAAATTGTAAATAATCTTAAACTGCTTTTGGTAATTTTTTAATACATAGAAAAATATTTTGTAGTAATACAATATTTAAGAATACTAAACAACAACAATACATGTAATGAATACATCAATAATAGTGTATTTAATCAATGTGAAAATCACATTGTTCAAAAACTCAGGAGGCTGATTGACATATTGTCTATTGCGAAAGTATTACTTTCGGGCATAAAGTAAGTAACTAACATCATAGTGATAGGTAATATAATTTTAAAATCTCATCGCCATATGTTTTCTTTAAAACAAGAATTATCTCTACATAACATCAAACAAATTAAATACATATACGTGTATTTCTAAATGGAGCCGTCTACTCAAGAGGCCTTTTAGTTGTTATGTATTTTTTTGCATTAATATTTCCGTATTCGGTATTTCTAAGAAAACACCGCCACCGAAATTCCAATGTGTTTATTTAATGTATAAACCTTTTTCTCTTTATATATTTATATTTCTGTTTAAATTTTTAGTCTTTACCTTTGATCGCAATAATGCACACAAAAAAGTGATTTACGGCTTCGATAAGAGCATATATCCTCTGTAAGCTTCATTTACACTCAAGAAATTTTAAAATTCACGATTGCTGGTGTCCCGATTTTTCCTGTGAGAAGTGTACATCAATTATGATAGATTTTATACGATAAAGAAAACATTTAAGTGCAAACAACTGTGCTTTTATTTAATGAAGGTTCGAAATGTGAACCTGTGTAAAAACAACATGAATAATGATATTATAATCTCAAGTAAATTAAATGAGTTCGCTTAACAAATAACAAATGCGTTTTTTTTTGATCAGTATAAAATTACACTCCCCGACAAAAACGTAGACGCGGTAAGAATTTTATGGGTTATAGAATCTCTTAACAAAACTAACAAGATGTCCAATTAAATTTTTATTTATAAAAGTAAAATAAACTCAAGAATACATTCTACAGTGATACATAAAGTCAATAAAGATTATTATTCAATGTTATAAATAATTCGTGCGACAATGTGTTAAATTTACATAAATCTATTAATAATAGACTGTTAGAAGTAATTAAGAATAACAGAAGATTTACACACTACCAATCATTATCAGTTTTTTTTTATTTTAAGTTTTTGTCGCAGAGATTTTTTCTATAACATTGAATAATAATTTTTATATACTTTATATATCACTATTTTACTTTTGTGAAAAAAAAAATTCTAGTTTTCTATAGCATTCTTACAGCATATAAGTTTTTGTCGGGGAATGTACCGAGGTGGTCCATTTATCGTGGCCCCCCTAAAAATTTGGAAGCAGTCAGTTTTATGAAAAAAAGTTTTACTACAAGAAGTGTCCTATCAGATGGTTATGCAGTCGTACACCAAGGAGAACGTTTGAAGGTCATGCGAAGGTCAATTTTTGTTTTTTTAATGGAACACGGCATTTTTTTTCCAAATTTTGAAAAAGGATGTAATTGTGAGTAGAAAAGTAGTAAAACTCATGTGGCCTATAATTAAGTTTCAGCGATCTATTAATATCCAATATAAACAACAACTTATATCCATAATTCCAATTGTAGTAAAACTTTTACTTGAAACTTTTTTTCATAAAACTGCTTCCAAATTTTTAGGGGGGCCACGATAAATGGACCACCCGGTATATTGCAAAACTTGGAATTAGTAATTAAAAACATAATTATTACTAAATAAGCGAACTCATTTTACTTACCTGAAATAATTCTTTTCTTATTTACGTTGCTTTACACTGCTAACTATTTCGAAGCATTTGTTTCAATAAAATAAAATGAAATATTTTCTTTATCGTACAAAATCCATAAATAGTAGTGGTACTCCAATTATAAGAGTCTCATGCGCACAATTTCACTTGATTTAACCATTGATTAACATTGAGCATTCGATTAAAGGACGGTATCTCATAGCATTCACGGTTATACTAAAGATGAAAGGGCGGTAACAGCCTATTCGTAATTTTTTTTTAATGCCGGAGCGTCCTCTAGGCTTTTGTGGTCAGCACTTCTACCCCACATGCCAGCTGGTATTAGAGAGGATACATTTATAATTAAAAAATAACCAAATAGATGACAATGGTTTGATTAAAATTGAATTTAATAATTTAATTAAAACATTACATTTAAGGATTATTTCTTTTTTTTTTTGTACCGAGCTGTATGATTCTCGTAGCATCACAGTATGTTTGCTTATTAATGTGGAGTATATTGAAATATAATTGTTTTAAAATAACGACACAAACTTTCGAGTTTAATATTTGTTGTTAAGTATATATCATACATACTGATATGTTTCAATTAAAACTAGATTGTTTTTCTGTGATCTATTCCACTCACAACCAGGATAATTAAAAGGCGTTTCAGCACGGAATCGTTTACAAATGCTTTGACTTAATTGGCCACTTGTTACTCGTTTTCAGAGAACAAGTTGTTAGTCACGCGAATTATTAGACACGAAACGTTGACGTCTAACACTTTACATCACGCTAAAAGCTTACCGGGCTCTGGATTAAGCTGGAGAAAATTAAAACCAAATATGACGTACCTATATACTTACCTCACTCAATTCACCAACAATGTCTTTTATCGGAGTGGAAAAAAAATCTGCTAATGGTTTAATCAAGAATACACGAGACAGAAATAATCCTTTTTTTACGATCTGCTTTATATAATCTCCCAGCTAAGGAATTATAAAACGAACAAAAAATAAAATAACATAAATCGGTTCTTCAAGGTGACTTGGCTACTTTGGAAGTGTAACTAATATCGAATTTATGAAACGCCATTTAATAATTGTTATTATAATTTAGTGTGCGCGTTAAATTTGTCTTGATAAATAATTTATGAGCTCTCCCAAGATGGTTCTTTAAAGACAATGACTTCTATTTCTCCGTAGTTCTATATCAGGGAAGGAATGCTAATTTCTGTTTGTGGGATGTTCATTAGAATGATCGAATTTCAATTTAATTACTTGGAGTATAATAAAATGAATTTATTTTATTGTTTTATGATTTGTAAATGCTTATCTTCATCCCACACATATTTAATATATATAACTAAATCATTATTAAGCCGTATATATCTTATATCTATTTCTGGTATTCTTAATAACAACAAAGAATTAATCTTAAAAAAAAAAAAAACTGCTGGTCTGTGAATGTTAAAAAATAAACATTTTATTGTTTTAATTGATCATATTGTACTAGTGATAATTGTTTGTGTAAATATCGTAAAGGCTTGATAATTGAGAAGTTTGAAAAAAAATGGTTTTACACAAGAACTAGTTGTATATCTTAAAAAGTACCTTAGCTTTCAATTCAATTTCAATATTGAATGCTTCTCACGACAGTATTAAACTTGCTTCACCTAAGTATTTCACATATTTCGTAGGAAGACCAATTTATTTTACTTTATTTAGAAATAGATAAATAAATATTTTTTTATTTGTTACATCCTCTGCATGGGATTAATGTCAAATTCATTGACTAACCAAAAGTGTTTATGTATATCATTGTAATTACACTTTCGTACAACGCAATATTAATAGAAATGACTATTCGAACAGACATTCTTGTTTGGTTATTCTAAAATAATACATGAATTTGACGTGAATTCATTTCAGAGCCAGCTACAAACATTTAAAGATAGGGCTACTTAGTCTGTTTAACAAAAAGTCGCTCATATCTCAAAATCTATTAAAGATAGGTATAGGGAATGCTCATATAAAGTGATAGGGGATGATATTTACTTCCTAATTCCGAATTAAAATACAGGGTATTCTATTTAAAAAAATGAGTTTTCTGCATTTGAAAATATGTCACTTTGTTCCTCAGTTTTGAACACCCTGTATGTTAGAATGTAAAGTGTGCTTACCGTTTCTTAGAGTTATATCTATATTCATAACATAGCAAATTTGGAGTCTCTACTTGCAGTATTAACCGTGATATTAATTTCTCAATGATGCAATGATTATGACTAAAAAAAAAAGAAAAACTTAAATAACTCAAAAACGGCAACATGTAGCTATAGGAATAGCTAATGAAAACTGACGTATTTATAGTTGTAGAATCCAAAAATGAATAAAAAATCAATCAAAAATCATCCTATCTAAAATAACAAAGTTGACATCTATTTCCGGTCAACCGGAAGTGATATTTTGGTTGAGGTATTTTGCATTTATAGTTCAAATCGAACAGATACTGGTGCCAAAATCTCAAATATAAGTAAATAATAGAACATCATAAACTTTTAATGAACCAGTTACGTGGAATACCCTGTATTCTTTTTTATCAATTGTGAGTGATAGTGCTCAGTACTATCTTCTACAATACAATTGATCAATTGTAAATGTCATTAAAATAAAATCAAACTACAGTGGAATCTATTTAGTTTATTTAAACAGAAAAATTACATGAATTGCTGAAAAATATTGAAATTTCCAACAACACTGGATTAGCATTAATTTGCTATCAGTTTCACAAAATCGACTTACGGCTATGTCTAAAGGTCTCTCTTTTTTAACTGCATGCTGCTTACAGCAAAATTTGACAACTTTGCTTAATATTTATCTAAGCAATTTTGGATAGTTTTGTAAAGTACGGAACTGAGCTGCCTGACATGAAGTCTCCGAAAACACTGCAGGTAATGGCTTTTTATATTTAGTCTACCCAGTGCAAAGATTAGCATACGTGTGCGTACCTGAGGCTATGAGAACATGCCCAACAGCAGCTATCGAAGTAGTATTGGATCTTATCTCTCTCCACATTGTGGTAGAAGGCGTGACAAGAAGAACCATACTCGGAATGATAAAGGAAGGAATGGTAGCATAGGCCTCAATCTCCTGACGATGATCAAACATGGGGCGTTGCATCTGGTAGCATGTGAAATCGAAGAGGGAGACTTACTTAACCTGGGGCCTTACACTTTGTGAAAGGAATAGGATTGGAAGACCAGTTGTGAACAAACAAGAATAAGGGACACAATAGATCTTTTGGGTCGCGCTGTAACTTCACCTTCCCTACATGTGATATTACTTCGAAACAGTAAATTAAATGAAAAAGTAAAGGCTATAGAATGGGAGATAAAAGAGAAGATAGCAGAAAGTGTGAAAAAAGCAGAAGAGGAAATTTCTGAAAAGGTGTTCCGAATGAAAGGAATTCCAAGTGATTTTCAACATTACAATGGTATACATTTTTCATTGCCTGTGCAAATGGAACACAATGTAACACACAATCCAATGGCTTTTCTAAGAAACCTGAATGATTTTCCAGGAGTCCATCCAATGCTGGATATGGGTTTCGAACCACAAATTCGTAAAATTATTTCTCAGAAAAGGCCAGATCGTCAGGTATTGATGTGGTCTGCTACGTGGCCTAAACAAGTACATTTTTTTTTGTTGTGTGCTGACAATTTCTAAGGAAAAACACTCAATTTTCGTTTTAAGTTTCGTTTTCCCCTTAGTAATTGGGAGAGATGCTATGGATTGGCAACCCATGTTTGCTGAGTGTATTTTGTGTTGCATATTTTGATTTGTTTACGTTCATCCGTTCGGTTAATTCTTTAGATCGAGAAATTTCACAATAGTGTTTATTTTGTATAAATTTTAGTTTAAGAGTTTGTTGTATGATTTATTTATTTAAGTGTTAAGTTTTTTTTTTAATTAATTCCATTCATTTAGTTGTCTAGTGTTTGAGTGTAGGTTTAATGCCTATTCTATTAGATTTTGTCGTTGAGTTGTTTACGACTGCGTTGTAAGTTTTAGAGAGAGGGATTGTCGTAAGAAAAACTGTTGTAGAGTTTTGTCAGGAGTTCCTTGTCTACTATTAACGTGAGTAGACGTATTTTTTGTATATTTCATTTTGTTTCGTTAAAAATTTAGTCCATCAAGGAATTCAGATTGTAATAATTGTTAGTGTATTGACGTGTACATAATTGTTAGTATGTACTAGGTATGTAGGTACAAGGGTGGTGTTACACTGCGACCTAAAAGATCTATTGTGTCCCCTATTCTTGCTGCTTTACAGCTGCCCTTCCAATCCTATTCCTTTCAGAAAGTGTAGGATGTCAGAGGGCCCCAGTCTAGGTAAGTCTCCCTCTTCGATTTCACATGCTCCCAAGTGCAATGCCCTCGAGTTGCACAGTGCTACACAGTTTGAGAGGAGGTGGATGGGTGTTTCATCCTGTTCCCCACAGAATCTGCGTTCAGGATCTTTTTCCAATCCAAGCTTACTCAGGTGTCCTTTCAGTCTACAATGGCCTGAAAGTATTCCTGTTAATATGCGAACATTGTTCTTACTCAGGTTGATGCTTTCTGTAAACCTCTTCTGGTTATAAGTTCCCAGAAGAGTTTAACTTTGCCTCATTCCCTGGAGATTCTCCCTGCTCCATTTCTGTTTTTAATTTCTTCAGTATTGTACTGCTACTTAACCCGCAAAAGGGTTCAGGCCCTAAAAAAAGGCATTCCAGCCCCTTTTTTTTGCAAAGTTATCCGTTATTTCGTTTCCTTCCACTCCTGTGTGACCCGGAACCCACAGGAGGGTTACTTTATTTCTTTTGCCTAGCTCATTTAATTTCCCTAGGCATTCCCAGACCATCTTGGAACTGATTTCATATGAACTCAGCGCCTTGATGGCTGCTTGACTATCAGACATGATGATAATCTCCTGCTTCCGATAATTCCTATCTATATTGAACTGGACACATCTTTCAATAGCGTGTATCTCCGCCTGAAATATACTTGGATATTTTCCCAAGCTTTCGAAATATGTGATTCTAGGCCCATATATTCCTATTCCAATTCCCTCTGCCGTTTTGGAGCCATCAGTATACCATTTGATGGCATTTCTATTCAAGATGGTGTTATGATCCCACTCGCTCCTGTTACTCAGCTTTATGATGAATTCCTTCACAAAGCTGAATTTTTTTAACATATCATCCCGGGGCATATCCCAGGTTTGATCACCGTCAGGAGATTGAGGCCTATGCCTAATCATTCCTTCCTTGACCAATCTGAGTATGGTTCTTTTTGCCGCGCCCTCTACTACAATATGGAGGGGGAGAAGATCCAATACTACTCGATAGCTGCTGTTGGCAAGTTCTCATAGCCCCCTTATGCATACACATGCTAATCTTTGCACTTTCGAGAGGTTAATTCTCGCGGTGGCCAGATTAGTTCTTTTGCTCCATGCTACTGATGCATAAGTGATGATCGGTCTCACTATCACTGTATACATCCAAAGCAGTATTTTTGGGTTGCATCCCCAATTTTTCCCTGCAAAGTTTCTGCACACTATCAGAGCTCTTTTGGCCTTGTTGGTTACTTCGAGTTCATGTTTGTTCCATAGAAGTTTATTGCCTAGGTATTTAACCTCCGTTCTCCAATCTATATTTTGCCCATCCAGTTTTATGGTTTTAAGATTGGATTTTCTTTTCCTGGTAAATGCTACTAGGGTTGTCTTAGTGGGGTTGACATTGAGTCCCATCGATAATTGTTAGTGTATTTTAATTTGAAACCACGTGGATTGAGATTGAAATTGTTAGATTGGGAAAATCTTCCTGAACAAACTAATCAAATAAATATGCTGTGTACTGACTGAATTAATTGAAAATGCTTCTATTCACTCAACCGAGGTGATAGATAAGATAAAAATGAATCGGCAAAATTGAAAAACCGAAAAATTAACTCTTTAAATTATAATGAGAAAAAATTAACTAAAATGTATCTTCCCGAACAAAAATAATAAATGATCTTATATCTATTACGTGTACACGTTACTATATTAACAATTATTACAATCTGAATTCCTTGATGGACTAAATTTAAATTCAATAAGGGGTTAAATTTACTAAATCTAAATGGATAACAAAATGGCAACAAATATTGACAAAAATACGTCTACTCACATTAATAGTCGAACAAGGAAGTTTATCAAATATAAGTGTAAATTATCTTTTTACTAAATTGTCCTAATTCACCAAACTCAAAATCCATTTAAATCTTAAACTTAACAAAGCAGCAGAATCAATATCATACGAACCCAGTTATAATTACCAGGATAACTTAGTATCCGAAATCAAAACTTTACAAACTTCATCGTTATAACTTAATTAACATATCCGAGCTTCCGATACCACGCAAACAATAGTTAGGTAACTTCTCAAATTACTACATACGGAATTACCAAGTTGGCTGGTTACAGAATCCAGCGTTGGCTAGATAATACGCTAGCGCCGGCGGTGCCAAATTCATTTTCTAGACACGTTCCCGGACGGATGCATTGCAGCAGGGGTTGCAGGTTTTGCGGGGTCGTTACCCTACCGCGCTACTGTAACATAGGAATGGTATATAGCGATGCTGTTATTGGATTAGTAACCCTATGCCCCTACGTATATTTAGCTGAGGCGACGCCGTGGTAAAATAATAATATACGGCTCCGAAACTCGACACATATAACTTTGTTATACGACGCAGTGTACAAAGAAGGCATACGAATTTTTGAGAATAAACTGTGGGGTTGCTAACCACTGTTTCTACTGCCCTTTATTACATACATACATTTTGTATTTTGTGTGCAGCCTGGGATTTTATTGTGTGGGGTACAGGGAATATTTGGTACGTTTAAGAATCTTATCCTTAACTACGATTTTCGTCATTAGGGTGTTGATGAAAACTTAGAATTTATTGGACGTGATGAAATATATGGAAGAACGCAAATGGAAGGAAAATCTATTGGAGATACTTGGTAATCCTTCTATTATTCATTTAATCAGCTTAGGTTCAAATTTTAGCTCTTAAATTACACTAAAAATATGTCTATAAATCTACAGTCATTTTACATAACTAGAGGTCTGGTGTAATGACGAAATGATTAGCAATGTACTCGAAGAAATACATTTGCAGGATATACAGGATTTATTTAATAAATAATTATCTACAGAACCTTGCATGAGTCGTCACAAATGTTTAGTATGAATTGAAAGAGTTTTGCGTAAGGGTTAATTGTTAAAGTTAAGCAAATGTTCAGAATTATAGTGGACACCTATATACAGGGTGTTTCTCAATATATGCGACAAACTTTAGGAGCTGATTCCTGAGGCTATTTTGACCATACAAGTTCATATGAGTATATGTCCAAAACGGTTTGGTTTTAAAGTTATTGAATGTTTAATAATAAATTATTAACTATGACTAAGACGATATAATATCACAGCTGGTTCTTCAAAAACTATCGTGTTGAGAGGGAATTGTTTATTTGTCATTTCAGTAGTTTAGAGTATTCATTCAGTTTATTGCCAGTTCTGTTTTCTAAATTAATTACACGAATGCTGAGATGTGTGATATGCATTTCGTTTACGGTTTGCCAATGGAAAATTCGCATGCTGCTAGACGTCTTTATGAATGAAGAACGATACCCGAACCGTATCATCCCGCACCATTCAATATTTGCCCGTCTTCACCAACCGCCTTAGTGAAACGGGAAATTTTAAAAAAACGGACGACTGATAAGGGGCACCCATCTACAGTGAGAACTCCACAAGTTGAAGAAATGGCACTAAATGAAATTGAGGAACATCCTACTACAAGCACCAGAAAAATTGCGTTTGCTTTAAGTATTAGTCAGGCCACAGTTTGGAGAATATTGAAAGATCAACTGTTGTATCCATATCACATCCAACGGATGCAGGCACTTTTTCCGACAGATTTTCCGTAAAGAGTGGCTTTTTGTCAATGGATGCAACACAAAATCGCGCAAAATCCTGACTATTTAGCTCAAAATATTCTTCACCGACGAGGCTACTTTCTGTAGAAACGCTATTATTAATTTTCATAATAATCACATATGGGCCGAAAAAAATCCGCACGACCTAGTGAATGCCCGTCATCAACATCAATTCTCTGTCAATGTGTGGGCCGAAATTGTTGGAGATCACTTGATAGGTCCACATTTTTTACCGATGCGGTTAAATGGCGAGGTATACCACAATTTTCTTGAAGAGGAGCTACCACTACTGCTGGAAGAAGTTCCGTTGCAATTAAGATTAGAAATGTATTTTATGCATGACAGTGCCCCAGCGCATTTTAGTTTAGTTACTCGCGAGTTTTTGGACAATACGTATCCAGATCGGTGGATAGGACGGGGAGGTCCACAACCGTGGCCTCTTCGGTCTCCAGACTTAATTCTTTGGACTTTTTTCTCTGGGTCACCTTAAATCATTAGTTTATACGACTCTCATTGAAAATGTCAATGAACTGAGAATCGTATTATTGCAGCTTTCCAACAATTCGTAATACCCCTGCTATTTTAGAACGGACTCGCTAGTCAATACGACGGAGGATAGAAGCTTGTATTGCAGTTGGGGTGGTCATTTTCAACAGTTGGTATAAGTTAATTTTGTTTTACTAATTATTTTGTTAATTTATAATAAAAGCATTAATTATGTTAACTTACTATTAAACATTGTACAACTTTAGAACTAAGCAATATGTCCAAAATTGCTTAGTTCTAAATTTGTACAATGTTTAATAGTAAGTTAACATAATTAATGCTTTTATTATAAATTAACAAAATAATTAGTAAAACAAAATTAACTTATTGAACTCTTATGAACTTTTAACCCTGTATAATAGAAAAAAAATCATAAAATAAGGGATAAATACACAGTTCATTAGCCTCAACCCACATGAAATTTTCACATTCAAATATTTGTCACAATCTTAAATCAATTGGAAATAGTTTTAATAGCCGACAATAACACACAACCAATTAGTTATTATGAACTTTTATGATCAAACGAACCCCAGGAATCAGCGCTTAAAGTTTGTCGCATATATTGAGTATCACGCTGTATAATTATATCGATTTTATTTCACTATTGTATCGAGGTAAGTATGTATGTTGTTTTAATATATTTGCGTTCCAACTGGCCGTACTCCTTGGCCACTCTTTTTCGACGACCTTTTCACACGTCCGCCGTCCGCCACTCTTATTTGACGCTAGCCCGCGCTTGCGCGTGTAGCAGTCTCGAGAACTATTTTATTACTCCGCCGCATTAGCCAATCAGTAATAGTAAAACAATCACGGGGTGGCAGCAAAACTCAAATAAATATAGTTGTGGCAAGTTGTTATCTATTTAAGAAAATACATGAGTTTAATAGCGATCAACATTGTTGTTACTTCTACTAAGCATGTGCTGTAGTTAGATACAGTACCAGTAGTCTTAATACGTTACTTACCATAAATTTGTCAGGTACGCTGTGTAATAGCCTTTAATAAAATCACTATTTACAGGAACAACTTGCATTCAGGAAACTGGGTTTAGTTGCAGGTATTAATTAACGAGAATAGTTCCAAGTAAAACTTTATCTATTGTAAATAATTTTTTATCAAGTCAGGCTTGCACACTTTACTTAGCCCATTTTTCTCAGTGTATACTAAAATATTTTGAAAGTTGGTTCACTTATTGTAAGCCAGATATTTTTTAGAAGATTGGAAAATAACAAATTTAGACCTAAGGTATATTATATCTTATTTGGTCAAAGTTTACTGATATTTTAAAAAGGATAAGGATAAGGGGGAAATTATATTTAAGAAAATAAAATTGAAGGGTAGATCGTGGCTACGGAACACCCTGTATAAATGCCGATAATCTCACGTTATAGAGAAATCATAATTCTATAACGATTTATAAAAACTTTCTTCCCTAGGTGTTACCGTTTACAAATTATAGAAGAATTCGCTTCCAATGAAACACGCTATATATATGTTCTGTGCCACTGGCACTGGACTGCCCTCACATGACAGGTTTTCTGTTATTGATCTGGGAAAACCCTAAAACCTCTCAAAGATGATAGATCACTTAAACAGAAAACTAATTCAAACAGCACTGTAAATTAATTCGATGATATTTCACTTGCCGGCGAAAGTTCTACTGTCGAAATAATATAAATACTTTTTGCTCGTAAGCAAGGAAGTTAAGTTTATTAGCCCCCGACAAAACAATCGTTTTATAATTGATATAAGATCACAGATTACACGGTCAGTCCTTTCCTGAGCTCGACAGCTAATAATGACAGCGAGATTTCGCAAAGCCGGGTTTAGGTTAACTTGTATAGAGCTACTTCTCAACGAAATCGAAATTAAAAGCCTTCGATTACTCTGCAGGTTTTTGCCCTATTAGTTACATAAGCGCTTTTCGCCAGCATACCTGATCGAAATCTCCTTTTTTTACATTTTTTAATTAGCGTCGCGATTGTTTTGTATTGTTATGACTATACAATGGTTTAAAATAATAATAAAATAAAAAAAAACAACGCAACTGTTGGCAACGTGGAAAGTGTTACCGATCGGTGAGCAATTTGTATCGAACAGCCAATTTAGATAATCAACAATACAGTTCGTTGTCTGTAATATTTTCAATCTTAAGACTCGCATTATTTATAAATATTAATCGCCTGTAGCGATATGCCCAGGTGTTTCGAATTGACATTGTTTCAACATCAATGTAGGTATATTGACTACCGATTGTTAATTTGTTTATTGTAAGGGGTTATTGCGTGTTGTGTAATAGTTGCAAGCAGCAAATTGAATGGAAATTAATGGTTTATTAGGTTCGAATTGAAATGTGAAATTTGCATATATCGGCTTTCTCTTAATATGTTTGCATTACATGCGGCATTTTTAGTTCTTAACTATTTGGTACATACAAAATCATGATACAGTGTACACAAGATCCACCTGTAGAGGGGTATATTAATAACATAGCTGGTCTTTTGAGAAAAGATATGTTAAACTTTTCGACAAGTTTTTGTAACCCTATTTTCTTCTATTTTCGTACTCTACCTTCAGAGATGCTCCTACGTCTTGTATTTTCACAATGTAAACGTTATCGTTTAATTTTTGACTTTCAAATTGTGTTTTCTTTCCCATGTTAGTGCGGTCTAGCTAGAATTTGTTTCTTTTAGTCTCATTTACTTACAGATAGTTCCTTATACTTAATACGGTCTTAGATTTTCGTTTAATTTCTTTCAATTTTAGTAAATCCCTTCAATTCCCATGTTTTGGCAGTTGACGTTCCATTTCTAGGTAGGTTAAGATCTGTTCGTTTTGCATATGTCGGCACTATCGATTTCCACGCAGCGATAGATCTGTTCGATTTGTCGATTGATCGTCTATTTAGATCTGTGTTTACATCTTTTCGACGTTTGAGAGCAACTCTATGTCCGTTTTCTTATTTTATTTATCTGTCTTCTGATTGGTTGTGTGACGTATTTCCTTCCTTCCGGCTTGCTGGCCATTGTTGGTGGTTGTTTTTAGACGCTCTCTTACGAGTACATCTTCTTATCTTTGGAAATTTTGGATATTTTCACACATCTGTGGATTTTATTTGGAAGATTGCTTGGAATATTCATTGGCCGTATCTTCGCTTGTGTTTGGTGTGAAATTTTTGTGATTATCACGGCAGATGACTTCGATAATTCGAAATATAATTTGAGAACCCACGCGTCTGCAACGCCATATCTGTTTCTTTCTTCTCTTCGTTGTAAAACCTCGTTATTTAACGAGGTCTTTATAACAACCCTTACTTTGAATTCTGGAATTTTACCTTCGTTTTATGTGAGAATTTGAACACCCACGTGCGGCTGAGGACTTCTACGACTCTTAAGTCCTACGGAAAACCCTAGATTTCTTGAATTTACCCGGACCACCTGGGTTTCGGCTATTACCGAGTCAGCCCAGAGGCTACGATCTGTCTGTCCAAATAGGAGAGGGTTTCTACGCCTCACTAACAGCTGATCGAGGGGAAAAGCTAAGTGCACGTTCTCTTTCTTTTTTGTTATTTGTAATCTTTCCGCGAATATAATAGAAAATCATCATTTAGTTTTTTTATATTTAATATATTAAAGTAAATTTTATGTTGTGCCTAGAATCGGAGGGTGCTACCTAATGCTAATTTAGTAAAATAGTTTAATCTCAATTCAGATATTATTTACTTTATTTATTTACTTGTCAAACTTCATCCGATTGAATATCGGCTTGGCATATACAGGGTGTTTATTCACCCTTTTCACCATTTAAATATTTAATTTTATTTTTGAGTTTTTGTAACCGTAACATTTCAATCAATTTATAATTTAAGGAATTTTGTTTGTACAAATCTATGTGAGCGGTTCGCGTTGGCCATAGCGTTCGGTATTTGTGTCCTATCTTAGGACAATCTGTCATTTTTAATTGTTTTGCCGTATTTAATGTCAAATCGACAACAACATTGCTCTTTTTGAGTTTTATTTCTTTTTATTTGTCATTCTGGCAATAACCTTTATTTTTTTTTTATATGTCAAGATTTTGCACTAAAATTATATTTGCTTTGTCAGTGAACTTATTCTTTTATTTCTTCGTGCGTAAATATTTGCAACCCGCTTTACCCCCGATATTATTTATCACCTTGGATTCCTGCTTATCTGGGGGGCATGACAGGGTAAGTAACCTAAGCAAGTAGCGCCGAAATTTTATTATCCATCTTGGGTTTGTTTTCTATCAACCCACTCCCTCGCCGACGAGCCGGCTGGCACCCTGCATGATTGCCGAATCTCAACTCACTTATTTGAAGGTTTGTAAAGCGGACCTTTTGTCTTTTTATTTTGAGTTCTTACCTCGCGATTTTTCACGGTACTCGACCGTCACTTTCCGTGCCGGAAATTTAGGTAACAAAACTTTCAGTGCAACTATTTAATTATGATCGTCCGAAAAATATTTTAAACCGCCCACAATACACGTTTATTAGAATATAAGTTGACGTTTGGGCTATTTCCATCGCCTGTCGGAGTGTTTACATCCGACGTTTCGACAGTATTTCTACTGCCGTCATCAGGGTAGTCCTGATAAGAGCTGTGATTTGGTAATAATGTAGTTGGCGATGCAATGAAAAAAAAACAACAAAAATCACATAGTCACTCAAATGGGTTAATCAGGTATAATCAGAATTCTAAAACCACAATAACACCGGAACAATAAAGAGTAAAAAAATCTTAAAAATCAACAAAAATATGACGAAACTTTCTGCAGAAATAGATTTCAAAAATCTCAACTTCCAGAAAAAAATCACAGAATAACTCTCGAGCTTCTGAGTCAATCAAGAATTTCACGTCGTGAGACACATTTATTAGATTATAAATTTAAGTGATTAACAGCAAGAATAATTGATAGTTTGCTATACAAATACAATACAATACAATTTTTTAGCTGTAATTCTCGAAGGTTCTTTGTTCAGGAATATCGTATCGCCTTGGTCTTCCACAGGGTAACTGCCTCAGCCCCATACGTTTTAATATTTGTACTTATAACCAAAGCGCGGCGGTTTTAGGTTTTTTTTACTTCCATCATAGCCCCACCACCTATCGTTACGGTTGGTAGGGCAAGCGTCACGCCTAACAGTGCTATCTCGGTGATGTACATACGTACTTATATGGGTTTTCTTTGGAAAATCAACGTAAATATAGGCTAATCGTATACCCACAGCAGCATAATATCTATCTTACTTAATATTTAATTGTTTAAATCTATTGCAATTTGTTTTGAGAGTTTATTTTTAGTTCTTATTGATTTTTTGATAAAGTTCTTAGCAGGTAGTTTTTTTATCTTCAGAGTTTAGAGCTTCCAGAAGTACTCAACAAGTTTTTAATACAGAAAAGTCCATTGCTTTCATTTTAGTAAAAATATTGAAAGTATAAAAAAAAACGTTATTTTCAATTTAAAAGATGACGCTCGCAGTATTAGAGACTGTAAGAGTGTTTTTCAAAAATCTACTTTAGAACAGCAATTAAGTTATATTTAACGGAATTTTAGGCATTTACCAGACACAATTACTTATGTGTTTTAAAAACCGAAATTTATGACTAGAAGAATGTATTGGTACTTGCGGGAATGAGTGGGGGCTCCGGGTTTTGCTTATAACATTTTAAGAGCGAACTTTATTTAAAAAAAAAAAATTATAACATTTTGGATTACATTGATAATAGCCCTACAGTCTTACAATATGCAGATGACTTCACACAATAATAATCCTCGGAAAAAGGTTCTAATTTTGTAAGGCTAATACGGTGTTTATCATTACGTAAAACTGATTTACAGATTTACACCGATGTTAACACTAAGATGAGTTTATCGAAGTGACATGTACAAATCACTCACACTTTTATTCAAAACAATTTTATTAGTACTTTTTAAAGAAGTAAACAGTACTTGGTGTAGGTATATGATTTTCGGAATAGTTTACTAAAAATAAATCCCTCGTTATTTCCGCGGAATTATCATCATAAATTGATTGAATTAGAAATAGTTTTTGCTTTACAGTATAGTAATCCAATTTTAAATATTATTGAGTATTTATATAACGTTACCCACTTAGAAGCGTTTTAAAGGCTAAATGTTTGTAAATTGCTCTATGTTTTACCTATCGCCAGCTCGCCTGCATTCACTTGGTATATCATTTTCTATATGTGTTTCTCTGAAATGAAATTTATTGTTTCAGGATGACCACAGCAGCAGTATTATAATGCATCAACCCCAAAGTAAGTAATTTTTACGTTCTAAAAACATTTGTATTAGATTAATAAACAAATCGAGAAAGGATTTCTTGTGAAGTTTTTTTTCGATCGTATGGTATTATGTTGTCTCAAGATAAAAAAATCATTTCTGTATAATATTGCTATGCATCATCAATTACGAGATTTAGAATAGAATGTTGCCATACGATAATTTACATTTTTACCCAGCCTTTTTGCCTGAATTAATTCCATTAAGTATTTTTATTCTACCCTAAGTACAGCCAGTCCTTTGCGAATAAACCCTTTCTTTACCCACGTCAAACCTACCTTCGTTTTTTTTTTTGTGGCACAGTATTCAATTTCTGTATCCCTCTCGAAATTAACACAACAAAAACTTGACCACCCCTCATTTACCGCTGCTGAAATTGACGAATACGTTTTCACCCAGTATGTCGTTAGATTTTTTGCAGTGGCCCGTTTTTTTTTTTTCTGTCGATATCGACTAAAAATTGTAAGGTCCAAAAGCGTCATAGTTCCCAAGCAGATTGGTTAAAAAAAAAAGCAAGGTCGAGTTTGTAGGATGTGTGTGTATATATAAAATATATATGCTTCATCTATGCAAACGTAAATCAAATGTGAAGTTACTAATTTGTACTAATAGGTGGGTGTTCGGATACGAGAGACCAGTGCAGAAGCACTTACCGCGTTGCTGGTTATGGAATAGATTAATGTTTTTTTTTTTTCTTTATTGACACATCTCGTGTTTTAGGTTTTTTTTTGTAATGGCAAGTTTTTTTGTTTTAATTGAAACAACAACGACAAAAAGAGTTTGACTTTGTGGTTGTTTTCGAGAACTGTTATTTACAAGTAAACGTTTAATGTTGTAACGGACGCGGGTTATTTATCTTGAACATATTTGGGGTGGATCAGCCTAATACTCTCCCGATTCTCTTACAGCTGGACCAACGTGCTCTTTTGAGCGACGAGCCACCACTGGAAAACAATCTTTTTATTTGATAGCGATTGGTTTAACAAGCTGTATCCAAAGATATTTTATAACGGAGTTTTTTCTCAATCGGTCGAAGAAGGGCAATTAATTTACCTGAAGATTGTCAACTTTTCCACCTCGTTGTCTTTCTCTACTTAAGATTTTCTCTCCGGAACTTTATTAAGGCTACAAGATGAACTTAAAATTTAACGAAATAATAGAGTTGGTCATTTTAACAAATATATATATTTGTAAGAATTCGAAATTCCATCCTGTATAATACAAAGTATTTAAATTCATTTTATTAATACCTTGATGATAGGTACTGTGGCATTTGCTGAAGCAGCGTCTGCTTCACAGGAAATAACAGTCTATTTTGTTTAAAGTCTTGCGTAATTAAGATAATACGGTATTTATTTCAAATTTTATCTACTCCTTTGTCTATTATATGTTACAATTGCTGACCAGCGAATCCCACACTACTCTCCGAAGAAAAGCGAGGAATAGTAATCGGTTCGAATCGTGCACAACTAAAGTTTATAAAAATTCTTTACATGGCTGTTTTGAAACAATTGATTCGCGGACCTCGATTCAGCTACAGAAAGGCACTCGTTACCCCTTCGTTATCGGGCGTTTCCATATCTTAAAATTAAAATCAAACTTCTCTTCTTAAATTTTGCAATTAAAATAAGCTTTAAAAATTCGAGAACAGGAAGCAAAAGCTTTCCTCGAAAGGTGATTTGTTTTTGTGCTAAAACCGTTCGAAAATCCCCCTTTTCTTTAAAATTCTTGTGTGTGTTGTGTAAAACTATTGTGCCTTTAATATTTTGGATTACGGGAAGATTAATTTACCCACAACGGTTGGTAAGATGTTCAAAATTTAAAACTAACCATTGCAAATACGTAGAAACCGTAACTCGTTTGCTCTCTCCCTTAATAAATAATTTTGTAAGTAAAAATTACTAGTGCTTATGTTAAACATCAGAAAATTTTAAAATTTTCATCCAATTAATTGTGTTTCGTTTTTTTGTTTTTTACTTATTATTTTATTTAATTTGTAGCTTGTTAATTCTATTGTCACAATCCATTCAATATATAAATATAAAAAGTAGTTACTCTATTATTTCGCCATAAAAAAATAAAAGTTTAATTAGTATCCCTAGTAAAGTTTTGGAGAGGAAATCATTTCGAAAAGAGTAAGCCGACGAGGTGGGTAATCTTTAGGCTAACTAACGGCCCTGCTTCGACTGACTGAGGAAAACACCGTTGGAAAAACATCTTTGCTAGATTTTCTAAAACCCAATCGCTACCGAACAAAAAGTTTGCTTTTCTCAGCGGGCGGCTCGCCGGTCAATAAGAGCAGGGAGGGGTATGTGTGAAACGGGGTTGGGTTTGGATTGAATGAATTTGGGCTGAGCATCCCCAAAAGTTTCAAGGTAAGAAAACCAGTTCCGTTACATATTGAATAAACGAAACGAATAGTAACAAAATTTTATAATGACGTTGAATATTAATTTTTACTATACAAGATTATTTAACGGGGGAACCTTGCCCACCTACTGGCATTAACAGTACCACAGTTTGGAGTATTTTTGTCAATAAGAGATTATACAAATATTTCTTTTAAAGTAAATATGGATAATTTATCTAAATGTATGTCCCTTGATTGCATTGATACTAGTAGCATTATGCACTTAAATACATTTATCAGAATCATGATTGATTATTGACGCTAGCTGTTTCCTTATTAGGTTAGGTTACAAGATTATGTTTTATTTAATGCTGCTTCTTGCGCCATTTCTGCACTTTTTAACGCTGCCATGAGATTGTTTTACCGTCATAACATTGACAAGCCTCTCGAAATTCCTTGGTAATCCAGGATAATAATAATATATTTACTTCATGTCAGCCATTCTACAATGTATATGAAACGTCACATCAAGGATATATGTATATACATCACAGTTCTGGCCATCGTCAATAAAATTAAAACAGTAAACAACATAAACATATATGAAAGATGTAATCAATTAACTATATAAAACTCACTGAAAATATAAATCACTTTACTTGCTAAATATGATTTCGACTTTCTCTTAAATTGTCTTAGACTTGTACTTTCCGTAATAATGGATGGTAGGTGATTAAGTAATTTTGGACCTATCCAATTAAGTGGAGCTTTAGAAACATCTAAATTAACAGCAGCAACGCGATAAGCATCACCATTCCTGGTATGATACTGATGAACTTCATTATTCTTTCGAAATTTACTTTTGTTTGTAAAAGCATATATGCATACTTCCAAAATAATAAACCCGTTAGCCTTAATATATTAAATTATATATATAAATAAATCCCTACATGTATGAGTACTGTTTACATTAGCTATAATTCTCAATATGCGTTTCTGAACTATGAAAACACTTTTGGCCGCAGCTGAGCTCCCCCAAAAACATACGCAGTACCTCAGTCTACTCTCAACCAAGACACACTAAGCAGACATTAATTGTTCCTTTGTTAAAATATGTTTTAAATTCCGGAAAAGATACATCAGGGAATTCAGTTTTGCAATGAGTTGTTCACAAACAATGTTTTTTCCATGTTAGAGTCTGATCCAAGTGCAATCCTAGAAATCTACTATTCTCCACATGTGATATCTCTTCTGTATCACTATACAACCCTAGATTTGGAACTGGCCGCTGACGGCAATGAAATGTCATAAATTGTGTTTTTTTTTTTGTATTAAGAATGAGATTATGGTCATTTAACCAGGAATTGATCTTGTGGAGAAAGTCATTACATTTATTTTCTATAAAATATCATTATTCCTATCTGATATTAAAACTGAAACATCATCTGCATACAAGGTCATATGGGTTTTCCTTTCCACAATAATTTTGTCTAAATCGTTAATATATAATAGGAAAAGAATTGGACCCAACACAGAGCCTTGCAGTACTCCGAAGGTGTTATCATCAAACAATTCACAATAAACCTTTTCTTATTTTATTTATTATTTTCAAAATTGCGGGTTTGTTTGTGTCATATTTTTATATATTTTTTTTATCAGAAATGCTTAAAAAATTATTGCTAATGTTATTAAAATATTTTTTGCAATTAGTGCCGTAACCATACCATTTATTCCACTAGTGCCGTAATAGGGTCTATTACAGCACTAGTTGCGTAATAGAAATGGAACATTTAAGCAGATTTATTTTAAGTTGGTCACATTGCAACAGAAATGGAGATGTCAATATGACATTTTGTAAGCAAGTTTAAGGTTATTATATTAAAATTCATTGTAAGATTTGATATTTTTAATTAATCTTTGAAATAGTACAACTATTATAAACATTTATATCTTTCGAAGTGATAGTGATACCGTGTGCAGTAGAAGCATTCTGTTGAAAATTATGTTTCTCTGCGATAGTGATATTGCTTCTGTTGGAGTACTCAAACTGTGAACCATTCCAGAAGTTCCAGTAGATTCACATTATTTTCCTGTGCAAACATATTTCCAACATCAATTTTATTTTTCATAGAAGAGGCAACGTAACCTTCAGCAACAGCCGTGCTTTTCCAGCACCTAATCGTTTTATAGTTAAAATATCACCTCCAGTATTTGCTATATGTGTCGCACTGGATCTTCTAAACAATGTCCTGTATAAAGATGAGGATCTGGTAAATGAAGAAAACTGGCAATTTGTTTAGGACATTTTCCATGGTGTTAATACCGATAGGGCTATTAATTAAGCAGCCATGACGATAAGTTAGAAAAAAACGTTTGTGAGTAACTGTTTTAGGCGCAGATTATTATATTTTTTATACAGTTCGATGCAGTTTACATCAGTCACTGCGAACATTCTGGGTACATTGTTTTTTGTTTTAGGTATGTTGACTATAATGGAATCGGAATTGTATTGAAGATCTTCCACACATATATTAATTAATTCTTCTCGCCTACAGGCTCCATTATATCCTATTATCAAAATAACCTAGAATATAAAGAAATTACAAAAAAGTAACCGAAATAAAATCAACACTAACCTTATAGCTAAGTATATTTTATCATCGGCTTGTTTCAAAAATCTATGAATATCTTTTTCTTCTAAAATTTTTGATTTTTTTGTTTGATAACCTTTAGATAGCCGTTTTAATAATGCTTGAAGTTTCATATATTTTTGATGTATCGACCATAATGATGACGATTTATATAGTCTTTACGTAGCATTTCAAAAATAAGCAAGTAAGACGTTCTCAGAAATATGAAGAATTTTTCTTTTTGCACCAATTTTTCAAAATTTTTGTATCGCTTTGATACATAGTGTACGAATTTCTCCGGAAGTAAATTATTAATGGTTTTTTTCAGCAATTTGCCGTATTTCAGGCGGGAGTGCATGAAAAAGTTGTAAAATCATATTATATTATATATAGTTACTTTATATATAATATATAACAAATTTTCAAAAATGTGTCAATTTTAAAATTAACTTGTCAATTTAAATCTTGTGCAACCAAGGTGACAACTGGTGACAACCGCACAAAATTCTCCTAGATTATGAAATTCTTCTCTTTGCTTTACAAAAAGAGATGAATTTTAAAAACTAATTGCAAAAATAGCATAAAAGACACGTTTTCATTTGACATTAAAGCCACTCATTCAGTTAAGAAATCGTGGCTACGCCACTCGTTTCTAAACTCTGAATTCGAACTTTGAAACGTCAAAGATGAAACTTGTATCTTTAATATATATTTTCGCTTTAATGCGAAAAATACTATTTTCAAAGAAAAAAAATTCGAAAAGGTTTGTTTATCGATAAACTATAGTTTATTTCGAAAAGTTCTTTAAAAAACAAGAATTCTTTATCCTATCAATTTCCTTAGCAAATTCTTCACTTGGAAATTTAGAAAGAAAATATCTAAGAACTTCACAAAAATTAATCACAATAATTTCTGTTAAGGCATTCCACAATAATTTTCATTACATTCAAGTTTATAATTATATTTTAAATATTTTAGTATTTCGAATTCATTAAGATCTGTATTTAAGTTTATTTGATATTAGTGTCTCAAATCATTTACAGTATTGTGTATGTTTACGCATCTATTTATTTTCTAAGACTTATTTCTTGAGTCATGCTATATTCAGGTTGGTGTGACAGGTATAAGTAAAAACAAGATGGCGTGTGTGTTGTTACGTTAAAAACTTTGTCGATTTTGGTGTAATAATTTAGTATAAAAAGAATGTTGTTTACGTATATGATAAATATAGCTGTTCATGATTTGTTATATTTCTATTGTGGAAGTCTGTATTACACAAAATTCACGGTTAATTTGTAAGAATAAATTAGTGAGGTTAAATTGCACAGTGTTTACTTTCGAGAAACAATTAATGCGCGTCCAAGACCACCAAGACAGGATACTAATATTAGATTCTAGACGTGAGCCATTAAACAATTTCAAAACAAAATCATCAGCGCCTTTGGCAGTGAATGCTTTTCGTTCTTTCCATCAAATTCCACAGAAAAAAATAATTGATTTTTCGAACTGTACATGACGATTTAAACGAAAGGCATTTCCGCTTATGAAAAAACAGCATTCTTAACCGACAACTCGATTATACTTTCCAATATAACAGATAGAAATATCCGAACAATAATATAAATTTGGTCGATAAAAGTAGTTCACACATCTATCTCTAATCTTCGCCATCTCAAGCTATAACCGGCAAATTATTTCAGCAGTTTATACACGCCAAGCGTAGATTCTCACTGTGTCCTTACGATGAGAATTTTTATAATACTAGGAAACTGCTGTCTGTCAGGTTACGTAAGGTAATTAGCGTTATTAAAGAAGAAGACGTGAACAAAAAAAACACAACACGCGTTACGTCTTCATTCGTTAGCTAAACCAGCCGTTAATACCGCACGGAATCTCATTACGTAAAAATCTCATCGCGGCAGCGATTGTTTTCATACGCTTTTTCTGAAGAGATTATCGAACGTTATATAGCGGAAGAATTGCGGTTTTAAGGTAACAGCTAATAGCTAAACAGCGTGGCGCATCGGTCGGCCGTATATGTATTTAAAGGAAAATGAAGCAACACGTGATTGGATCTGATAGTAATTTGTTTTACGAGTGCCTGCGTAATGATGCGTGCTTTTTTCTCTTTGATTGTTTGATGTCTCGGTCTATTTTATTGCTTTTACGCTTTTAGAGTACTATCAGAGGAGAAAAATAACGGAACTCTATTACAGCGTATATTCTTTGTAATTTTATATAATAAATTACTTCTACACATGCGGCGCTACAACAAGCAACATACATACATAAATGGAAGCCAGTTTCACATAGTAGCAGTTCGTTTTGTATTGATAGTTCCCGCATAACAGTAGCTAAATATTTGCCTTTTCTGTATTATAAACCTACCAGTGATCCGATTGGTTCTAAATCTTACCGGCACTCTATGCGCTTTGTACAGTTTACATCGCAGCGGTGTAGAACAAGGTACTTTTGTCTTTAAGTACTACTGAGAATTTATTTCAATATGTTCCAAATATGTATTTATAAATATTGATTTCCTTTTTCTTGGTTTTAGGTCTTTACTATTAAAACATGAATGTAATACGACGACGACGACAACGTTTCGCTTATTAAAAGCTTTTTCAAGTAGATATATAAATAAATGTAGAAATTGTAAATTGATAAATAAAATTTTTTGTTAATAAATGACAAAATTGTTGTGTTTACTATGATTTTGAATATTCATTATTGTTTTATTTAACGAATTGCATTTTTAAAAAATAGGCTGTTTTTGATTATTTGTTTTAAAATTTGTAATTAAATACTACTTGACAAATATTTTATTTAGTTATAAAATTTAAATTATAATATTTTGTGAAATATTGTTATATCGGTTTTATCATTGACTGCATTTTTATGTTTATAATTTGAATTATTTCCAGTATATTACGTGTTTTTTAAATTTGTTCTTTGTTTAAAATTGTTACGTTTTTGAAATCAAAGGTTTGATTTTGAGTTATTTCATGTTTTTTTAAAGCTGTAAAGATTTTTATTGTATTTGTGTCCTTTTATTCTATTTTCCAAATATTGCATGGTTTCACCTATATAATACACCATTACAATTTTGACAGTCTATTTTATAAACTATGTGTGATGTTTTTACTTTTTCAATTTTTGATTTAATTTTGAATAGTTTTGGTTTTGTAGTTTGTGTTGTGTTTTGATAGGCATTTTGTAATTTATGGTTTGAAAATGTGATTTATTTTTTCGGATAAATGTTTAACATAAGGAATTTTTATGAATTTTGTAATTGTTTGAGTGTTATTTATATTTTTGTTGATTTATTATAAAAAAGAAAAATTCTTTTGTTTGAATATTTGTTTATAAGAGAATTGGATAATTATTTTGTTCTCAGAATATTTTTTGCTTTGTTAATAGTATAGTGATCGAAACTGGACTTGTTAATTTTATTGCTCTGTCACTAAACGTATAATGACACTAACTTTTTTTTCAAAAGAATGAGATTGATTGCATAACCGCGTTAGAAGAAAAAAAAATACCCAGTTTTACTTGAAAATTTTAATTCCTTTTCATCCAAGATTAAATTTACAATCTGAAATCGAAGAAAACAATTAGCATTACCTTTTTAGACCTCAAACTCATCAACAATGATAAAAAAATTTTAACTCAATGGTATACTAAACCAACATGGTCTGGACGTTATCTAAATTTAGAGTCTTCAAACCTTTATCTCAAAAGTTAGTGTCATTATAGTTTATGACAGAGCAAATAAAATTAACAAGTCCAGTTTTTTCGATCAGATTACTATTAACAAAGCAAAAAATATTCTAGAACAAAAATAATTATCCAAATTCTCTATAAACAAAATATTCAAACAAAGAATTTTTCTTTTATATAATAATCAACAAAAATATAAAATAACACTCAAACAATTACAAAATTCATAAAAATTCTATGTTAAACATTTATCCGAAAAAATAAATCACACATTTTCAACCCATATAATTACAAAATTGCCTATCAAAACATCAAACAAACTACAAACCAAAATCTATTCAAAATTAAATCAAAAATTGAAAAAAGTAAAACATCACACATAGTATATAAAATAGACTGTCAAATTGTAAATGGTGTTATATATAGGTGAAACCATGCAATATTTGGAAAATAGAATAAAAGACACAAATACAATAAAATTCTTACAGCTTTAAAAAAACATGAAATAACTCAAAATCACACCTTTGATTTCAACCAACGTAAAAATTTTAAACAAAGAACAAATTTAAAAACACGTAATATACTGGAAAATAATTCAAATTTATAAACATAAAAATGAAGTCAATGATTAAAACCGATATTACAATATTTCACAACAATCTATATAATTTAATTTTATAACTAAATAAAAATATTTGTAAAGTACTATTTAATTACAAATTTAAAAACAAATAATCCAAAACAGCCTATTTTTAAAATGCAATCTTAAATAAAACATAATAAATATTCAAAATCATAGTAAACACAACAATTTTTGCATTTATTAAAACAAAACTTTTATTTACAATTTACGAATTTCTACAATTATTTATATATCTACTTTGAAAAGCTTTTTAATTAAAGCGAAACGTTGTCGTCGTCGTCGTATATCATTCATGTTTTAATAGTAAGACTAAAACCAAGAAAAAAAAGGAAATCAAATATTCTATATACAGCTGGTCAAAGATTAAAGCTTTAAAATATAGTATTTATAATATCAGTGTTTATTTTGGCAAGATCGCTCAGCTGTGCATTGTAAATTGCGCCGAAATATTTGTTTATGTCGCGTACTAATACGTCGTTACAATATTAAAATTAATTAATAATTCTCGTATTAACAATGACTACAGGGGGCGACATAAAAAATCTGAGCGTGAAAAAACAATAAAAAGAAACAATTCTCCACGTAATAATTAACTCGTGGGGCGGAGAAATATAAACGTATCACCCGAGGGACGACATCTGGATACAGTCCTACAGCATTCGGTAAGCGGCCTATAATCGTATCACCCTGGATGGACGACAACGTACTTCACTAGACGCTTTCGCGGATCGCGAAATTAAGAAAACTGTAAGACAGTAATCACCCCGAAGGACGGACAACAGAATGCAGGTCCATCTTACTTATTATATGTTCTGATATACTTGTCTAATAAATTATTACATGTTATTAATTGACTTTAGACGTGGTTTTTATTAATGAAAGCTCATTTGATACAATTGAATTATTAAGAATTAAACTGATAAATTCAGTATTTAACAAGTAAAGCATAATAATAAAACAAGTTAGTGATTTAGGAGAACCCAGTCGTACAGCACCGGGGCAGCGAGTTCACAACTGAAAAAATAATAAAAAAATATAACTACTCATGGTTAGTAAGAGGGGGAGAATCACTAAGTGCGCATTGATCTGGAGTGGTAACTTTAGATATCTTGGACATATACGGTATATTTATATAGCCATCTAGTGGGTTGGAATTGTATTGGGTCTATCATCTACAGGAAGGTATCTGCAAAGAAAAGGCAGATCGAATTAGAAGTTATTTATTTAGTATTTATTTGTTTTTCTTTTTCGTAAAACAATTAACCGGGAAAATCACAATAATATACTTACTTACTCTACCTGCATCTCTGGTTTTAAAGATGGAACCTTCAAACTAGTTAATTAACATTCCACATACCGGTGACACCTAGAGAAAAAAAAAGTCCAAAGAATTAAGTTCTGGAGACGAGGAGGCCACGGTTGTGTACTCCCGCGTCTATCCACCCGATCTGGATACGTATTGTCCAAAAACTCGCGAGCAACTAAACTAAAATGCGCTGGAGCACCGTCATGCATAAAATACATTGTAATCTTAGTTGGCACGGAACTTCTTCCACAGTAGGGGTAGCTCCTCTTCTAGAAAATTGCGGATATACCTCGCCATTTAACCGCATCGGTAAAAAATGTGGGGACCTATCAAGTGATCTCCAACAATTCCGACCCACACATGACAGAGATTGATGTTGATGACGGGCATTCACTAGTTCGTGCGGATTTTTCTTCGGCCCATATGTGATTATTATGAAAATTAATAATCGCGTTTCTAGAGAAGTAGCCTCGTCGGTGAAGAATATTTGAGACCAAATAGTCAGATTTTGTTGTTGCACATCCATTGAGCAAAAAGCCACTCTTTGGGAAAAATATCTGCCGGCAAAAGTGCCTGCACCCCGTTAAATGTGGTCATGGATACAACAGTTTGATCTTTCAATATTCTCCAACTGTGGCCTGACTAATGTTTTAAAGCAAACGCCAATTTTTCTGGTGCTTGTAGTAGGATGTTCCTCAATTTCATTAGTACCCATTTCTTCAACTTGTGGAGTTCTCACTGTAGATGGGTGCCGTTATCAGTCGTCCGTTTTTTTAAAATTCCCATTTCACTAAGACGTTGGTGAAGAACGGGCAATATTGAATGATGCGGGATGATATACGGTTCGGGCATCGTTCTTCATAAAGACGTTAGTGCAGTACGCGAATTTCCAATTGGCAAGACCGTAAACGAAATGCATATCACACATCTCAGCATCTTCGGTAATTCATTTTAGGAAAACAGAAACTGGCAATTAACACTGAATAAATACAATACTGACAACTATCGACAAATAAACAATTCCCTCTCAACACAATAGTTTTTGAAGAACCAACTGGAGTTTTATATCCGTGTTAGCCATAGTTCATAATTTATTATTAAACATTCATAACTTTAAAACAAAACCGTTTTGGACATATACTCATATGACCTTCTTATGATCAAAATAACCTCAGGATAACAGCTCTTAAGTTTGTCGCATATATGAGAAACACCCTGTATATACGAGAAAACTTCGAAAATCAACAAAACTTTATAAAGATATTTTTTCGCTTGAATTTATAAATAAGTATAACAGCTAGGTTAATACATGGACACATGCTAAATCTAAAGTTTTTTCGATGTGTGATCACTCTTTTCTTCATCCAACATCGGCCCCTCGTAAAAGTTCATTCAACTAATAAAGACACACAGCAAACACAAAAAACCATACATCTGTGCCCTTCGACGACTATTCCAGATTCAATTAACTAAAGCACTTTACCGAAGAGCGCTGGGTACCCCGCATAAGTAAACACGAGCGGCTCCTAGAGCGACGACGGCGTTCGCTCACTTTACGTAAGGTTTTGCGCAATTCCGACGAACGCCTATACGGTCGGCGCGGCCGCAATCAATGAGTTGAGTGAACCATAATTCGATCAGTCGCGTAGCTCCTCTAATAAGCCGTCTGCCATGCGGAGAGAGACCATCTGCAGTGCGCTGGGAGCGGGCGCGCACGGCCGTAATTTTAGTGCCGATGCAAATTTCGCGTATAGAAGGATCACCGCCTTTCGATCACGAATATTGAAACAACAGAGGAAGTAATCGGATGATGGGATTGATTGGCGTAGGAGAATTTTTTAAAGGAGATTAAAACGCCACGGTTCAGGTGCTCGCTGGAATTAGATAGCAGAAAATTATTCTTCGATCTGTATCTCTCGTCATTAAGAAACGTATTGCTGGTGTACTTGATTGGGACTGAAATGCAAATGAAATAACAAGGAAAAAGAAAATTAATTAGCTAACCAACGGATAAAATTTAAAAAGGCGCAAAAGAACAATTAATCTCAGAGCTTACCCTCGCTGAATTAAAACTTGAATCTAACCACGACAAGTAAATTGTGGTGAAAGAAATCTGATTTCTTAAATACCTCAAAAATGAAAAAGGTTATTTAAAAAAAGAAAGAACAGAATTTAAACCAAAAGATGCTAATAAAACAAACCAATTTTATTAAAGACAATGGGTAAAATTACAAAATGAGCAAGAAAAAAAAAACATGAACTGAGGATTCTGGCCTAAAATAAATAAACTCACTTATTCTAAAATTAAAAAAGACAATGCATATTCCTATACAAAGCAAAAGTTACTGGTTTGTTCAGGAAGATAACCCTTTCAAAACAACCAATATCAATCCAACTGGTTTCAAATAAAACAAACTAAATTAAGCGTGGACATATTCTAGAAATTTACACAAAGAAAGAAACTAAATGCAAGCACAAAGCTTCTATCACCCAAACCGAGGTGATTGATAATAAAAAACAAATCAGCAGAAAATAGAAAAACGGAAAAAAATAACTCCTGTAATCTTATAATGAGGTAGAAAATTACAAACTGAAAACATATCTTCCTGCACAAAAATAATGAATGATCTTATATCTATAATGTGCACACAATAAATATAATAACAATTATTATAAAGCGAATTCCTTGATGGAGGAAATAAAAGACGATATAGCGAATCAAAATCTCAAAATCAAATGAAATAACAAAAAATGCAGTAAAGAGTAAAAAATACGTGTACTTCACGTAACAGTACGACCAAAGAACTGCCTGACAAAATTCTTACAATCGTTTTTCTTGCAAAAACGTACTGCGTTTGTACAAAAAATACGCCAACATTCAAAAGACAAATAAATGAATGGACTAATTCAAAAAAACTTAACACTAAATTAAATAAATGACACAATTAAGTCTTTAACTAAAATATAAACAAACTTAAACATTAAATTTATGGAAATTCTCAGTACAATGACTCAACCGTCGTTCCGTTACAAAACGGAAAAATCATGACAAATTACTAGGCAACTTAAAATACACTCGCAAAAAACGGGATGCCTGCCACAGCAGTATGCAATAAGTATCTATGAAGACAATCTATAAAGGTAACTCGATATCAAAGGACGGTCACCAAATCTAATAGAAATAACAAGCAGTTTGCAACCTGTGTAATAAAAAAATGATTAGAATGAGATCGTTTAGATTTTAATTTATTATTATTATTATTATTATTGTTCAAAATATGATTTACCTCCATTACAATAGTACAATCTTGTTTCAAATGATCTTTTGACATTTTGCAATATTTCTGGAGCTTTCGTTGGCATTCTTCAACAACTTTTTAGCATAACTCTTGTAAGGAAGCTGAATGTGTGGCAGACACCCAATATTTGAATGAGAAATAATCTGTACATTAAATGTCAAAATAATGGATACCGAGAAGTGCCTTGAAGTTGAGAGGATTCAATGCCAACCGGGTTACGAATGTTTGACGACCGACAGAAGCTGTAATATTCGTGTAATACGAAGATTTTGGAAAGCCCTGACCTGAAAAAAAGTTTGTTCAGAAAAAATTGAAGAAAGAGAGTGTGGGCAAGAAAGGAAAGAGGGCTTATGTTTGAAATTACTCCCAAAAAAATTAACGAAAAGTACTGTTACAACAGTTAAAGTGAACATTTAAAAACAAGACCGAGGGTATTGATGGGGAAATCCAAGTTCAAATCATTCTTGAAGGAAGAAAATCATCCAGCCAGACATTTTCAAGTCGTGGAAAGTATAGAGAGAAGCTAGAATGGTGATACCCATCATTTCAAAGTGACGAGACCAGATGTCTGAAATTCCACCGTCAACCCCCCGGAAGAGGAAGGGCCCATGGGGGTAAAAAACAACCTGTACCCTCATTTCAACAATCTAATAAAATCAGAGCCATTTCAATCTACATAAAAAATACCAAATTGATTTAATTATTCGTTAATGCATTTAGAAATTCATATTCATCGTTAAAGTCTATTAATTAAAAAAAATTTGAAAAGGAACGATCTTACCTTGAATAATTTAGAAGTGTGAATCATAAAAATATTTACCTGAGGACTGGGTTTCCTTGATAATCGGCTCTATCTTTACACCACACTTTTATGTCGACCATCATTTGATTTGCCAGCAAATACAGTCGCGAGACAAATGTTATAGGCACTTCAACAAAACAATGGGTTTCATGTTTCTTGCCATTTTTTGTGACAGTTATTTCAACGTTTATATAATCCTCTTTATGGTTACAATAGTCTTTATAGATACTTTTGTAAATGTATATTTTTTTTATATATTTTCAGTCTTCGAATGTCACTTTTCCCCTCCCATCGTTAAAAGTAGTTATAGCTTGCTACTAAAACACTCTATATTGCAACAATTAATAAGATCATTAAAATATACATCATTATAATGTATGTACCTACAAGTTTATATTTCTCATTGCTTTACTGTGATATTCGCCCAAAATTTAGGATGCCTATAACATTGCTCGCGACATGTACTTACCTCGCCCAACGCCAGCAGAATAAACAGAATTTGTAATAGTATACACACTGCTCACACTGTCGAAAAAGTACACAATTTGGAAGGCACCAAATAAGCTATAATTGAATACAGTTAAAAGTAAATATTCATCCAATATCCTTCTTTCGAATCCTTTATTGACCTGAGATTAAAAATTTATGATGATTACAATTAATCAATTAATTTTTTTTTTTTTTATTATTACAATACCAATATTATGTTTCTGTGACCGTTGTGCATGTGTTTCCTAAGTCAAATCCATGTTAGTGTCACTCCAATATCTACAGTTGTGACGATTTACTTTACCATTCAATGAAAAAAATGATTCGTCAAAAAAACAAATATTATACAGTAATTTCCAATTATTATTGAGTACATTCTTCACTAATTCAAGGTTTTCTATATCAATCTTACTACTTTATATTGTTTAGATATTGCGCAACGCTGGATCTCTGGATGATTCAAGTCTCCCATAGCGATAACTTGCTATGTGTTCCTTAAACCTAGTTCCGATCGCGCACTTTGTTTATCTAGTGTAAATCTTATTGCGCCCACCACAGTGGATTTTCTAAATGCCTTTAAATCTTTCATTAAGATGATATTTATCTTTCGCGTTGCTTAAAAGTTTTCTCAATGTATTTCGCGAGGTAAAGCAAATTTTAAAATTTTGTCCTTTAAAAATATCGCTTAAAACTTTTGAAATACGTTGGAAAGGTAATTTAACAAACTTTTTCGGGATTTTCTTCTGAAGATAAAAAGTATATGTATGCCTATATAGGTTTGACATGACTTATTTTTTGGATTTTTTTATATATTAATAATTGGAACGTATCCAATATACAATATATTACTACGGAAAAATAAGCTATCTATCTATCATTATACGTGTTGATACTCCCAAATTTATGTGTTGCTTCCGAGAGTTTCGCCTATTTACTATCAATTTCTTGCTATTCCCAACACATTCTTAACACTAAACACGTTAGAATCGTTTACAATGCCGAGGATTCGACAGAAAAAATAGCAGGAAAAAGTCACCAAAAGCGTGTGGAAGACAGGAATACGAAATGCTAAAATCAGAAATTCCGTAGGCTCGTAGAAGTTTTTATTGTTACATTTCTCATTTTTCGCGCCGTTTCTCGAGAAAATGGGTATTTTTCCCTCGCCTTTTCCCGTGAAAAATATCCTTACGATAGCTCAGACGACCGGGAAGAAATATGACCGGCGATTTCCTTGTAATATTGACACAGATGGATCGTTAAGATTTCATCTCATTTTCTTTGCTGAGGGAAAAGGGGTTGAATATTTCATCGTTTGAAATGATTACTTTTTGTTTCGCTTTATTCTGATGGATTCATTTTTTTTATGTAAATAAACCTACAAAAAATAAAAACTAAATATAAGTTCCGCTTAATTCGAGACACATTATTCTTTACCGCCAGTAATGAATGGCTTGCGTTAGTTAGGTGCTTATTATAAATATCTCTCCTATGGCTCAGGTACTCGACAATTATATAATTTCACAAAATTACTCTATTTTATTTTACTGCATTTACCACACGGAGAAAAACTGTGTTGTTAAAAAAAGAGATATATTGTTTTATTTACAACGTTTTCTAATACCATTTATGAGAGCAAAATTATATTATAATACAAAAGAGTTGTCGTAAAATTGTATATTTTAAACTAACCGGTATTCTTTATTTTATTTTTCGGAAGTTTAAAAGAGTGGTATGTAGGAATACAAAAATGTAATCATATATGAAAAATGTTGTTTTGTGATCCAAATAATTGATTTAGTCATACACACGAGAATATTTGCTTAAAGTAATATAAAAAGCATTTTCATAATTAAAAGCCAAATGCAATCGATCCTGTAACTATATATTAACAAACGTATAATAACCATATATGATTACGCTGAAGGAAAGATCTACGTTGTGTTCACGCCCATGTGGCGACCACAGTCTATAATATCGGCGAAGGAGTGCCAGGGTTGCGCCGTGCCACACGCGAGCGGCGACTAGGAGCTTCAACCGAACACGAGACGAAAGATCACACCGTGTCACGCCCGTGGGACGACTACAGTATAGTGTTACCTAAATTTCCGACACCGAAAGTGACGGTAGAGTACCGTGAAAAATCGCGAGGCAAGAACTCAAAATAAAAACAGAAAAGGTGATGCACTCCGCTTTGCAAACCTTCGAATAAGTGGGATGATATTCGACAAATACATGCAGAGGCCAGCCGCGGCTCGTCGGCGAGGAGTGCGTCATAGATAAAAACAAACCCAAGATGAATAAAAAAATTTTCGGCGCCACCTGCTTAGGATATACTTACCCTGTCATGCCCCCAAGATAAGCAGAATCCACGGGTGGTAAGTGAAAATCGAGAGGTAGTAAAGCAGTTTTGCAACAACACATACAACAAAATAACAAAAAGGATGCATTTACTGACAAAAGTTAAAATTTATTAATAAATTTAAAAAAAAAAAAAAATATAAAGGTGGAAAATGTTGTTAACCTGACAAAATTCAGAGAATAAAATATTGTTTTGACATAAAATTCAGAAAAACAAATATTGTTTTGACATAAATTCAGAAAATAAATATCGTGATAATCTAACGTTATCATCGAGTATGAATATCAAATTAAAATATGAAAAAAATAACAGATGTCCTATGGTAGGAATCGACACACCAAACGCTTGGCCAACGCAATCAATTGGCACACACAGTATACAAGAAAATTCTTGACGCTGAGAGTTAAATTAAATTCAAGAAAAACATTACTGTTACAAAAAAAACAAAAATAAACCTAATATTTGACTCGATTACAGTTAGTGGTGAATAAATCACCCTGTATATTAACAGGCCGAATTCATCGATTGATGTTTAAATAGTTATATTGAATTTGTTAAACAATGAAAATATATATAATACTGAATGATAAGGTAACAAGTATTCACTACACAAAATTGAACTATTTAACTGAGTTAAGCAACAGTAGCACCCTCCGATCCTTAGATATAACATAGATAATTTACTGTATCACTGTGAGAAAACATAAAAAAAAAAACTAAATGATCGAGGGTGGTATCTACTACGGGAAATTTATACACGAAAAAGATAAATAATAATAAAGAGGAAACGTGCAACTTAGCTTTTGCCCTCGATCAGCTGTTAGTGGGGCGTAGAGATCCTCTCCTATTCGGACAGACAGATCGTAGCCTCTGGGCTGACTCGGTAATACCCGAAACCAGGTGGTCCGTGTAATTCCAAAGGAAGGTAGATTCTCCGAAGGACTTAGAAAGTCACAGAAGTCCGCACCGCACGTGGGGGTGTTCAAAATTTCACACAAAACAAGGGAAGATTCCAAAATTAAATTTAAGGGGGAGTAAAAAGACCTCATTAAATAACGAGGTTTTTCAACGAAGAGAAGAAAGATACAGAAATGGCGTTGGGACGCGTGGTTCTCGAAGTATATACCAAAATATCAGGCTCATCCGCCGTAATAATCACGAAGTTTCCACTTCAAACACAAGCGAAGATACGGCCAATGATTATTTCAAGCAACCTTCCAATAAAATCCACAGATGTGTGAAAATATCCAAAATTCCAAAGATAGGAAGATCTACTCAGAAGAACGCCAACAAGGAACAGGAACCGGAAGAAAAAGACACGTCACGCAACCCAATCAGAAGACAGCAGAAATAAAACAAGTATAAAGACATAGAGTTGCCTCTACGTCCAAAAAGATGTAAACACAGATTAGGGATCTGAATGGAACAACAACTCGGCGAATCGATGCCAGAACCTATAATGCCGTGTGAAGAAAAAACGTAACAATATTACTGATTTAGT